>JADRCH010000170.1:387041-420833 GCA_019843965.1 Rhynchomys soricoides | reverse complement strand
GACTGGAGTGCACTAACACAGTGGTGCTTACAGAGCAGGTGAAAGAACACATTTAAAGCAGCCCAAGACTCAGAACCGGACTGCTGGGCTGGAACTGTGACCCTCTCCCTTAAGAATGCAGACCTGGGCAGCCTTCTTGTCAGTACCTGTTTCTTCATTTCTATCTAACACAGGAAATAATCCCTAAGTCCTTTTATTTTATGATTTCAATGTTCTTGAAAATTATAATTCTAATGAAGTATATAGAATTTGAAAAGTTACCGTGAGTGAAGAAGACATTTTAGTTAAGTTCCTACTTTCTACCCACTATTTGTTTTTAAATTACTTTTTCATTGTGTGTGCATGTTATGTGGGCACACATGTACACAGCACCTGTTGCGGAAATTATTAAAAAAGAAGGTATATATACCATGTTCCCGCACTACACCCTGGTTCTATCAACCCCAGCGGGCTGGCCAGCCATGCACTGGCAGGCAATGGCCAACCTGCTTTCATCTCATGGAGCTCTGAGTCAGAGCTCCATGACCTCTCCACCCAGCTCACTATGTTCTCACTGGCAGGTCACTACCATGCCAGCCCCGTGCTTCAATACCTCCATGGCCTCTGTGGTGCACATCAGGCAAACCCACACTTTGCTGCTGTACCTTTCTCTCTTGAACCCAGACGAGCCACCACGTGAAGGAAAACACAACACAAACTTAGTTCAGAAACAATGATAACTCAATCTCTGGGCGCAGCAACTAAAACCTAATCTTGTAAGCCTTATGAAAGTCTGATTCCTCTGGTGGCAGATCCTTGTAGATTCGACATGATACCAGGAGACTCTACTAGCTACATTTTACCTACTACATGCTGTCCCCATTCCAAAAGGACCCACTCTCTCTCTCCTCCTTCTCTCTTCTCCTCTCCATCCCAGAAGTCTTCTGTGAGCCCAGTGACTGGCTCTTTTATTCATTAGGGGATTGGTTCACAAGAAGTCACAGGTGTAACTCACTCCTTGTCTGAAGCCCCTCCCAGGAGGGCAGAATTAGAAGAATTACAATCAGCCCCAGGGCAATAGACAACAAGCACCTAATTGGTCTTGTCTCTCCACCATGCGGTTCCTGGGGATTGATCTCAGCTTGGCAGGCTTAGCAGAAATGCCTTTACTAACTGAACTAGCTTGTTGGCCCACAAACCTACTTTTAGAATAAGTATACAGTTACAAGCTATAACTGTAAAAATAAAGATTTCTTCATTAGAAAATAACAAGATACTATTCTGCATCTTATTTTCAAACCCACCTCAGGAAACATATACATAACTGAGTCTCTGTTAAGTAAGTTAATGTTGGCCTTTCATTCTTTATTCTCTGGGGCCAAGCATAATTTAGAATTCATACTTTTTTAGATTTTTAGAAAAGAAGAATAGAAATTATATCAGGAAAGATGGTGGAGTAAGAAACTGGAGAAACTGTCCAATCACCTAAATAAATGAAGCCAAGAGGAGGCAACAACCTCAGAACTCTGGGGTCTAGAGAGGCGAGCATCCAGCTGGGGCTGAGTCAATTCCAGCATTTCCATTGGAGCTACTAGTAACCCCTTTATTCCCTAGGCCTCCTGTGGACAGTTACTGGGACTATGTCATCCATCCTGAGATACCCTGAGGTGCAATGCTAAGAAAAACACGAGGCCATGTGCTCTGATCTGCCCCTCACCTCACTGAGGGCAGGAAGAGCCAGATTGACTGACTTCCACATCCTTTCCAGAGAGGCTTGTTGAAAGAATTTAGAGACAAAGCAGCTCATGAGGGTCAAAATAGTACTAGCCTGCTTCTCCACAAAGAACTAAAGCAATGTGTATACACCTGCTCTCCGAGGTGAGCAACCAGTACTAGACCAGCGGGAGAAAATGGAGCCCTGGGCCAGACAGGTGAGATCGCTCAGTTCAACTGAGATTGATCCCCAGGACCCACATAGTAGAAAGAAAAAACAACTCCTGAATATTGTCATTTGACCCCCACATGCATGCCCATGTCTCTCTCTCTCTCTCTCTCTCTCTCTCTCTCACACACACACACACACACACACACACACACATTTTTGTTGTTTTTTAAGACAGGGTTTCTCTGTGTACCCCTGGAACTCACTCTGTAGATCAGGCTGGCCTTGAACCCCAAGATCTACCTGTCTCCGCCTTCCAAGTGCTGGGATTAAGGGTTTATGTCACCACACTCAGCAGTAAATGTAAATTTAAATATCCATTTAAAAGCAGAAACCTTGTAAAATGTAGGCATCTAGGGCAATGGTATAGTAACAAAACCAAAATACCCTCATGTGTTACCCAGTTCCACAGACAAGGACTGTTCTGCAGGAATGGGAAGCATGAAAGAGAATCCCAGCAAACTCCAGCATACAAATGCTTCCAGCACTGTCTCTTGGCAAGTTTCAGTTCTCATAGGTTTATAAACCACAAGATACATAGCCTTAAATCTGCACCATAGTCTTGCTTTCAAAGAGGATTTCTCGTATCTCCCAGGGAGCTAGGATCTGAAATTAAACTGCTCTGTGGGTCAGAAATCCATGTATAGTCTCATATCTGGAATCCCACAGATACTCTTCTACACTGGCACAGAAAATAGCCTCAGGAAACAAACTTGGCCCAAAAGAATGGCTGCCTCAAACCCACAGAATGCCCATACTATAGGAGATTGGTGTTTAGACAAAAGAGACATGCAAGGTATTGTCCCAACCCCAACACACTGGGGTCGATGACAGGAAGTTTGCCCTCTACAACCTTGGGAATGGCCAGTGGTATATAGATTCATGCCAGTGTGAAGACTGAAGGCATCACCCTTACTGCCATCCCTCACCTGGCACCATCAGTCCTGTCTTAATGGAACAGGCAAAGCGCTCATGGCTGCAATGCCCTGAGGGTACTGGAGTGTAAGCAGCACTCAGCTCTCATCCCACTCCAAGGGCACCCAGCCCACATGCGCCTAAAAGGAAACTACAAGTACTAGCATTTAGCTTCTGCTCACTACAGTGGGCACTGCAGCTCAAGAAGTCAGTCAGACAGAGACCACTACAGAAAACCACAACTAATGAAAATGCATTATTGTGGGCCCCAGGCCCAGTGAACACATCTACAAAGCACTCCAGAACCAATGCTCAGGAAACATGGAGGAAGATGGAGCAGAAAGACTGTAAGTGCCAGAGACCAGGGAGTCTGCTGTGAGATTGTGTCTCCAACAGAACTACAGAAAACATGAGCTGACAAGGATGATCCTGAGAGTAGGAAATCCAGTCTTCCCCACGGAAAAGCACACCAGTTAGTTATCCAATAACAAATGGTCAGCCCTGAAAGCATACATACGAGTAACATACATATATACAGGCTGAGCAGGTTGTATTTAGAATACCCATGTACATACATACATGAATGCAATAACAATGAAAAAAGAGGCCATGGATTTAAGAGAGCAAGGACGGGGGTGTGGAAGTGTTTGGAGGGAAGAGAGAAAGGGAAGGCAGAAATGTTGTAATTAGGTTACAATCTCCAAAAAAAGAGTAGAAAATGAGTAAGAAGAATGCAAGCTACCCCTTGGTTAGAACCAACCTTTGTGTCCTCCCTCAAGGGCTAATCCATACACCAGGTAAACCTAGCAGGCAAACGAAGAACACTACCCAACTGTAAAACTCATCCTCCTCAACTATGAATAGAGCATTCCTACCATAATGGACCATCTGGAAGCCATGAAACAGTCCTCAGTAATCTAAAATAAATGATCATGCAAAGTACCTTGTCTAGCCAGAACAGAGCAAGTTCCAGAAATTGGTACAACTAAAAAACAGCAAGCATACAGGAAAGGCACAACTCTGGGGATTTTTGGTTGGTTGGTTTGGGAGTTTTGTTTCTGCTTATTTGTTTGGGGCATAGGGACTGATACAGGGTCTCGTTCTGTCATTCTGTTACCCATGATAGCCTCACATTTGTGGCATCTTCCTGTCTCAGCTTCCTCAGTGCTGGGATTACAAGTCTGAGCTACCACTTTTTTGGTTTACGTATTTATTCAAATTTTACTGTTTTAATTTTATTTGTGGTAATTTATGATTATAAAGCATCATTTTTCTTAGAATGCTATAAAGGCACATTTCATTTGTATGCATAGGCTCCCATTCTAAAGTATCCAGTTTCCTTGCAAAGTGCTTGAGTCACATACATACAGTAATGACAAAATATATTTACACTCTTAAAATTTTAAACCTGACAGAAATATATACATATATTAAACTATAGAAAAATTAGTGGGGTTTTTTAGCATAACAGTGTGAATATGCCATAACTTCCAAATCTGTGTAATGATTGGCTTCTATTTCTGAAATATTCTATGTAATGAGTATAAAATGCCGTGTGAATTTTTAATGCTAAAAGCCCATTTGAAATATCACTTTCTATGCGTACATGGGAAACAACAAAGGTAGCCAACTGCACCTCAAAAGCAGTTGGTGTTTTATTTTAATGTTGTGTTTACACAGTTCAATGTTATCTTTTTCTAGTGTCCTTTTCCAAGGCAGTTACCTGGCATTTTAAAGTAACGGAAAACAACATACTGTTGCTTTTTTATAAGATTTTCTTCCAAAGGATCTTGGAGAAAATAATGATGACCTGGAAGGTAATATAAAGTATCTCTGGACAATTCTAATTGTTCTTGGAATACAATAAGAACATGCCAGTGTTTCCTACAAGGCTGTTTTAAGCTCAGCTCGTCATATGTCAGCACACTTTAATGTTTGTCACTAGACTCAAATTTGGACAAACTTAAGAGATGAGCTCACCGTGGTTACATGGCTAATTCAAGTGCTGAGGTACAATGGCCCTAACATGCCAGGCATAGACCATCCAGTATTGTTGAATTTAAGAAAAACAATGACGTGACAGGCTAGGAAGAAAAAATTAAAAACAAATTAGAAAATTCAAAAAAATTCAGCAAAGTGAAGGTCATGATTTACAAAAGAGGGTACCATAAGATCCATAAAAAGCTCCACACAGATCATCTGAATTCATGTAGACTATTTGATTAAATTATTCATGAGAATTTTGAGGTACAGCTTTAGTGTTATAATAACCTTATAAAATATAAACTGTTTTATCAAAAATATTTATACATTGTAACAATATATTGCTTTTGCCCTCCATAACTGCCAACACAAAATGCATAAAATGTACTTAACATAAATACTAGAGTTTGAGGTGTCTGCTTGGCCAATGAACAAAGTGGTGAAATTAAAAAGTATGCTTATAACTCAGAACATTACAACTTGTACATACATATGTACAAGTCCATACCATGACCATCACTGTGATTGACAAGCAAAAGATGTCTAGATTGATGTAAGTGTACAGTGCATGTCATTAAAGGGTTAATCACGTTTGGGGAGATCTGGCTAAATATCCTTGAGTGTTTAGACTTTGCAAATGCATTCAGTTAACATAGTGTCTTGGTTCCAGCTGGTCAGAAGTCTTCACTCTTAACATTAAATAAATGCTGATGTTCTGAGCCACCACACCCAGCTTTTCTGGCTTATTTTATTTTATTTTACAGTACAGGAGACTGAACTCACAGCCTCCCATTTGTGTATTCAACCACTGACTAGTCTTGACTACACTGGGAGACTCAAAAATTAAATAGATAGATAGATAGATAGATAGATAGATAGATAGAGATAGAAAGTTGAGGGTAGGTGCTGCCTAGACCCAGAATCAGACATGCTGACGAAACTACTGCATGAGATAAAAACAAGAGGGAAAGTGGCTGTGAGACCACAGAGGCAGAGACCTCAGTGATACTAATGCCAACCAAGGACCACCAAGAACTGTCTCAGCCACCAGAAGGTGGGTGGGTAGCAAAGCCCAGCTAGAGGTCTGGACTCCAGCCCTCCAGCTTCTAGAAACACAAACTTCTATTGGTACCCAAGTCACAGTGCTTTGTTACAATAACCTGGGAAATCACCGTGCTGGCCAGTTGTCACTGGGTTCAGAACTACAAACTGATTTTTGAATTTCAACTTATCTTACCACTAAAAGTTTCTCTTTAATGTATGTAGCTAAACTAGGTCATTACATTTAATTAAAATAAATTTTTTGAGACAGGTCCTCATGTAATCCAGGCTGGTCTTGAATGCACTATATAATTGAGGGTAACCTTGAACTTCTGATTCTCCTGTCATCAACTCCCAAACCCTGGGGCTGTAAGAGCGTGATGCCACACACCTCAAGTTCATGGATGCTATGGACCCAAATGCAGGACTCCTCATGCTTGAAGGTAAGCATTCTAGCAAGTAAGCTATATCCCCTTAACTAAAAATATGTTGGTATAACAGAAATATGTCCTCTTCTTCATTTATATCTGTTACAAGTGATCAAAACTTTGAACATAGTCTTAAAGCAACAATTAAATCACTGTATTTTCTCTTCTCATAGATGAAAACTTACCTCAGTTTTTCCAAGGCACTTTCTCGTTCAATACGAAGTTTAGCTAAAGATGTGTTCTCAGCTTTAAATTTTTCTATTTCTGATTCCAATTTAATAACTTTCTCTCTCAAAACCTGAGAGCGAACACTGTCACCTATAAAAGAGACCATAAGTTCTGAACTTTTTACAACCAAACACTAGTCATCTATGAATGCAAAGCCAAGGTTTGCTATTGAACCTGTGCCATTATGAACCTGGCTTTCTAAAAGCAAACAGTTTAGCCTTAAGAAAGAATCAAGGTTGGACAGCTGCATGCCTGCAATCCCAGCACTCAGGAAGCAGAGGCAGAAGGACCACTCTAAGTTCAAAGGTAGCTTGGTCTACATAGTGAGTTCCAGAGCAACAATGGACTAATATTATTGGTAAAAGCATTCAAATTTCCTGCATATTTGAGTCTATGTGTTAGAGCAATCTTAAAATATTACCTTAAACAAAGAACTGGAAGAGATGATGCAGCTAGTAAGAGCACTTGCTACCCTTCCAGAGGATCTGAACTGGTTCCCAGCACTCCTACAGGTGGTAACTACCTCTGATGCCTCTTCTGGCCTCCTCAGGGACCCACAAAAATATGTCAGGTACACACACATACTCGTGCACATACATACACACACACACCACAAATTCTTTTGTATCATAAATAAGTCATGGGAAAATGGCTCTAAGAAGTAGAAATAATATTTTAATACATATACATATTTACTTTTCTACATGTAAGGTTATTTCAGAATGCATAAATGCAATGAATGGTAATGTTTGTACTATCATGAAAGGTCAAGTCTAGGGAAGGAAAAAAATATAATTGTATAGCAGACACACACACACACACCATACCTTATCAACAATTTGTAATTTCTCAGTTTCAGTTCCTAGCAGTCAACTACAAGCCACTTATATTTAATAGAAAATTCCAGAGATTATTTTCAAATTGCATTCCATTCTAACTAGCAGCACAGTGAAATAGCAGTGTCACACTGAAGCACCATCCCTCTGTCCAGCATATATCCATGCAACCCAAAAAGTGACTCATTAGTCACTTAGGACCCATGTTATCAGACCCACTGTTGCAGAATTGCAGTGTTCGTATTTAACCCTTAATGCCCCAAAGGACACAAGTGGTGTGCTGGCAATCTGACTGTGCCAAAGATAAAGTGCACGAAAACTATGTGCACATTAAAAACAACAGTGTGGTGGCACACCCCACAACATTTTCTCATGCCTTGACTTACCTGGTGGTTGATCTTGACTCAGGTTTAACTTGGGCTCATTTTCTAAGTGTGAATCTAATTTTGGCTTTGGTTTCAAAGAAGGGAAGAATTTTACCATCAAGTCAGATGGAGGTGGAGGACTTGTGCTCCTGTCAGACTTGCTGAAGTCTTCTCCCTTCTTGACTGGTGCAATCTTCCTTTTTATTGTCTTATCTGGAACACATCTTTCACTCTTACTGGGGCACTGTGTCTGGGGTGTACCATATATGGCTTCCTCTCTGGGAATAATACCATGTTCATATGGATTCTCCTCAAGGTCTGTCCAAGATCTTTCATCATCAAAGTCAATTTTACTCCCATCTTGAGAGGAGGGCAGTCTCAGTGGCTCCAATACTTTATTGTTCAGGCTTTCAACTATGACAGACTCATCGCTGCTACACTCTTTATCAGAAAGATCCAAGTCTGCATCTCTCCATTTATCTTCTTGAGCCCCGGTGTCCCTAAAAGGTCCTTTGGCATCACAGACTTGTGGACTATCCTCTCTGTTGCTGAAGACCCTGTCCTCAACTTCAGTGGACGGTTTGATGGTAATGTCATGCTGCTCCTCAGACTCAGTGCTACTGTCGCTGTTGGCAACGTCATCATCCCTTGCATCCCATCGACTGTGGTTCTCAGAAGTGCTGGTTTGGAAGGCTTTCTTACTAAGTTTACAGGACAGTTCCCTCAAACCATCAGGTGACCCTGAACCCCGAGACAAGAGCATGGCCCCGAACTCACTCTTATTCTCATGTGCAACACTATGGCGGGGAATCTCACTGCAGTTACTCTGACCACTAGGATCTGCCTGCTGGGCCTTCTGCTGCTGCACAGCTTTGACAGGAGTAGAAGACAGCCTATGACCTTCATAGATCTGTTGATCCCTTTCTAAGATTTTCAGTACAAATGAGGAATTACTAGAAAATGATATTTCATCAGCAGCCCGTTCCAAAAATAAAAATTCATCTAATTCCAAGTTTTCCTTTTCTTTTTCTCGTTCCCAATTCTCTAATTTTTTCTGAAGAGAAAAATCAAAGGAAGATTCTGTCTCTCTGTCTGTCTCACATATCGGGCTCCTAGAGACCACACAGCCAACTGGTCCTGTGGAAAGAGGAAGTCTCTCTCCCCCCTGGGTCTTATTCCACATCTTGCAGCCAGCACCCCAGGGCTTTATGCACGCCGGTACATTTTCCTTATTATTAGCGTGTACATTTCGTTCTAATTTGACCTGTTGTCTAAACTGCCCATCACATTTCTTCCCCACCTGTGGTACTTTCAGTCTTGGTGGAGAGAGACTTTCCCTCATAGTGGTCTTGGTCACTTTGGGTTTCTGCCTGAGTGAGGCAGGGCCAGCCTTAGATCGAACTTTACTGTCCTTTTTAACAATGGGGGTGTCTGCACACGGGTCTTTATTTATGAGAGCGGTTTTCCTCTGCAAGTGCTGTCTGTCTACTTTAGACCCAGACTGGTCCTCTGATGGGCTCTGGGTACTTGCTAGCTTACTTTCTTTCCCCTTTTGAAACTTAGATTTAGCATTAGTAAACCTAGCTAAGCCTTCTCCTCGTTTTAAAAATGGTTGCTTGGGTTTCGTTTTCGTTAGCAATGGTCCTTCTGCTTCCTAAAGTAAGAAGACAAAATCCAATTAATTCTCATAATCAAGTCATCTCAGCCATTCCTGAAGTCAGTCTCACTGAAGACTGATAGCTATGGCAACAGCACTCCACTCACCCGCAGCTGCTTCTGTCTCAGCTCTCGCTCTTCCAGTCGGATCTGCTCTTCTAAATAGTCCTCAAATGTCTGCTGCTTCTCTCTAATGGCAGCTTTGATCGGCCTAGTCATAAAAACCAAGTCATGAACTTACCATGTGAGTGTTTATACTCAGTGTAACAGTCATACCTCAGCCTGCACTATAAGCTAACATTCTCCAGGACCAGGTGCCAGGTCAGAGTTTATCAGCAGAGTGCAGGCTTCACATGTTCTAGACCCTGGTTTAATCCCCAGAACAAAAGAAGAAAAAAAAAAAAAAAAAAGGAGCAAGGTACGACGATAACCACATTAGCAATCCTAGCAGTCAAGACACTAAAGCAGGAGGCTACCGTAAGTTCTAGCCCATTCAGCCAAATAGAGTAACCAGGCCAGCCTGGGCTACACGGTAAGAACATGTCTCAAAAACACTTTATAAAGCACATCAAAGGACTTCCTGTTAAGCTGGCCATAGTGGTACATACCTGTAACCTCAGCAAGTTTGAGGCCCGTCAGAGCTACACAGTGAGACTCTGTCTCAAAACAAAACAGGGCAGGCAAGATGGCTCAGCAGGTAAAGGTGCCTGCTGTGTAAGCCTTGAGACCCAAGTTCAAAACCCAGAACCTACAGTGAAGGAGAGAACTGATATCCACAACTTATCCTATGACCTGCACACAGTGCACACATGTGCCTGCCCATGCATGTAGACAGAGGATAAAGAAAATAAAATTTAAACAAAATAAGCAAAAAGACCTCTATTTATCTTCCCCTTTGAAAACCTAATGAAATCTACAACCCTTCTCTAGCCCCCCAAAATACAAAAATATGTAACTCTGCATAGGACTTGGGGATATTAAAGAACCCTTCTGAGCTCTATCCATCAACTGCAGACATACTCACTGTATAAAGTAACATAGTCATTATTTTACCTTAAACATAGTTTAAATAACATATTAAGTATATATTTAATACTAAATATATTATATAATATAATATTTAAATAAATATATTTAATATTTATATATTAAATTAAGAAAGGCTGCCAAGTAAAGCCATAATCATAAGTTATCTGGCCTATAATATATATTAGAAATTCAAAGATATAAAAGAATATACTATTTAAAGATACATTTTCTTTGAAATAACTTCTGGTTTTGGTTTTGGTTTTGGTTTGGGTATAAAGACAGGGTTTCTCTGTGTAGCCCTGGTCATCCTGGAACTTGCTGTATAGATCAGACCGGCCTAGAACTCATTAGAGATCCACTCACCCCTGCATCCAGGATGCTGGGATCAAAGGCGAGCACTACCACTGCCCAGCTAAAATAACATTTCTTAATTTCTCTAACTTTAATTAATGATGTAAATATAATTTGTAACTAACACCAAATGTGAAATTTCAACATCTGATTTTCCTTTTTTCCACTACTGTATTTAACTATAAGGCAACATTTTTTTTAAATAGGAGGGGGCATCAAGGTCCCTCTGCTTATTCTAGGCTGTCTTCAGATTGTGTTGTATAGCCTCAGTGCTAGGATTACAGGCTTGAGCCACAATGCCCAGCAGAAGGTGTGTGTCTGCTTGTTTTTAAGTGAGGAAACCCCACCCCGTCCTTTTAACACAACGCCATGACTACTTGGACTGACCTTATCTCCCAACCGTGGTCTCTCGCTTAATCGTGTGCAATGGGTTACATCATCAACCTAGTGCTCAGTGGGCTACATCATCAACCTAGCGCTCAGTGGGTTACATCATCAACCTAGCGCTCAGTGGGTTACATCATCAACCTAGTGCTCTGAAGCACATTCAAGGGAAACAAGAAAGCATAGCTCTCTGGAACACAGTGATAGTAAGGAACACATCACATGATTAATTTCTTTGTGCTCTGAGTATGAGCTGTACCTTTCTTCAATATTAACCACTTCTGAGGAATCTCCACTTTTCTGTAAGCTCACATCCTTCCCTTCCTGACTCCTCCCCATCTTCTTTTCCCAGCGTGGCAAAGCACCTTCCCCTAGAACAAAAATTAGGGACAACTGAGTTCAAAAACTGTGGAATAAAGTTTTAAGACATAAGGCAATCACAAGTTACTAAAATATTTAATTAAATGTAGTACATAGGGCCTTGGATTTAGCCTAATGTAGATCACTTGCCTAGTAAAGACAGCTTTAAATTTGATCCCCAGAACCACAAAACAAAAACAAAAGAAAGGATTTAAAAAATGTAGCCAAGTAGGCTGGCATACATCTATAATCCCAGCACCTGGAAGGCAGAGACAGGAAGACAGCCATAAACTCAAATATATTTACTAAACAGCCAAGGCTATATAGTAAGAACCTATCTCAAAAAAAAAAAATTAAAATAAATAATAAAACAACAGAAGAAGAAGAAGAAGAAGACAATGACAAAGAAGAAGAAAACATTTATGCCAAAAAAATTAGAAAACTTAAGGATTTTTAATAAAGAAAAATTATGAAACTACAATTAAGATAATTAAGATACATGACATTCTTCCAGAAGTTGTTTTTTAAAAATAAGTGTTGAAGTCAGCTCCCCCAGCAAAGCTGCAGCCATTTTGTTCCATGCCTACCAGTCATTTCATATTGTTACTGATGCAGAAAAGTAGCTTTGACTGGTAACAGGGTCAAGCTGACTACATACCCTGTTATGTTCTGAGGTTTGTTGATCTTAAGAATTCCACAACCGTAAGTTTGTAAGCTCCACTTAGGACCAATCAGAATAAAGGTCAGTTAGCTAGTTCTAGCTAGCTAGCCAAAATAGCTTGAGGTAGAACCACCACTGGGCAGAGCTTTCTGCACCTGCACATGAGCTCATTGTGAGTTTTCCATTATAAAATGGCCCTAAGAAATATTGGGAGCTCACAGTCAGCTCCTGAGTCTGGTCTATGGCCCCAATCTATCAGTCTTGGGGCATATGTTCAATAAACCAACCCTGTTTAACTGAGATGGCTGTCTGAGCGGTTTTTGCACTGATTCCAAGACCTCAACATTAAGTATTTTGCTGGTTGTGGGTGGTGCATGAATTTGATCCTAGCACTCAAGAGGCAGAGGCAGTCAGACTTCTGAGTTCGAGGCCAGCCTGGTCCACAGGACCAGAACAACCAGGGCTACAGAGAGAAACGCTGTCTCAGAAAGCAACGGTGGAAGTAGGGTCTTTATAAAGCTATGACAACCAGACGTAATGCCGAGATTTGATTGGATCCTTTCATTTTTTAAAGCCACTTTAGGGGGCTAGAAAGATGGCTCTTCAGTAAGAGTACTTCCTGCTCCTGCAGAAAACCTGGATTCGGTTCCAGTACCCACACGGTGGCTCATAGCCTCCTGTAAGTTGAGTGATCCAGTTCTGAGGGATCCAGTGCCCTCTTCTGGCTTCCTCAGCCACTGGGTCTCCATTTGTTTACACACACACACACACACACACACACACACAGAGAATATGTATATGCGCATATATATATACAAACAAATACTTATATACATGAAATACAAATAAGTATTTTTTTAAAAAACTGTAAAAGATCACTTTGTGGGTAAATAGAAGGAATTTCCAAATAGGCTTGGATATTAACTTCCTTATATATAATAAAAGTATAGCTATATGTACATTCTAATTTGTACTTCATATATAATACTTCAAATAGAGCATATGATGCCTGAATACTACCTACAATAAAATGTTCAACAAATGATACACACACACATATATAGCCACAGATTAATAGATATACATATATGCATATTCCTAAATGTAGCAACAGTGTAAATATGCAACATACTAACCCCATAATCACTACAGTGGCGTTTCAATTTTACTGGATATTTGAAGTTTTCCAAAATAAAAAGATTCTAAACTGTGTAAAAAGAAGGAAAGGATCCAGGTGTAGTGGCACACACCTTTAATCCCAACACTTGAGAAGCAGAGGCAATGAGTTCGAGGCCAGCCTGGTCTACAGAGTGAGGTCCAGGACAGCCAGGGCCTACAAAAAAAAACCCTGTCTCAAAAAACAAAAAACAAAGAAGGAGGAAAGGGCTTTTGACCTTTCCATGTCAATGACTTCCTCTAGGTTGGGAAGAAAGCATTAGGCAAAAGGGCATCTAATTCAAAATGCTAAATATAGACTCTTTTTATTATACTGTTTTTCTGTAACATAAATTATAAAAAAATTCATGAAAACATTTAATTTAAATTTTAGAAATGTTGAAAATAACTTTGACTCTCTATAAAAAAGTATTAAATAGATGTATTATCTAATGGTTATTCTAATAATTATGATTATAGAACTTTTCATAAGAATTTTTCAATTCTTATGAATTTAAAAATAAGAATTTTTCAAGTTAAATAGAAAAAGAACACAGTATCATATGATATTCATAATTGCAAAACTGTAAAGAAAAGGAAGCAGGACAAGACGCATGGCTGTTTTATTTTAAAGATTGGCAGGACTGAAGAGACGGCTCAGTGATTACAGCTCTCGCCAAGCTAGCATGACGACGGGAATCTGGAGCTCCAGAGTCCCCTTAAGTGCTGGGTGGGAATGGTGACAAACCTAATAATTCCAGCCTCAGAAGGCAGACAGCTGATCCCCAGAGCAGGACTGGCCACGCTGGAGAATCTGACTATGACTGAGACAACCTTAATGAATAAGGTCAAGAGTAATTGGGATGATTCCCAGCATGAGCACTGGGCCTCCATATGCACATACACACATCATGCATGTACATTAAAATGGAAAAGAAAAAAGATTAGCTAGAGGAGTGTGACGTTGTGGTAGAGCACGCATCCAGCATGTGTCCTGTTCTGAATTCTATCACAGCCTGCCTGCCCGCCCCAGCTCTGTCTCTGTCTCTTTCTTACACACACACACACACAGACAGACACAGAGAGAGAGAGAGAGAGAGAGAGAGAGAGAGAGAGAGAGAGAGAGAGAAGAGAGAGAGAGAGAGAGAGAGAAAAGAGGGTAGGGAAAATACATCAGAAAAGCCAAGTGAGCTCAGGAGTTTGTTACCATCAAGCATTAAGATTCTCTGGCAGGAATATGACTCGTTTCTGGGAAGACTGAAGTACTAGGAAGATAAACCTGTTTCTCGCATGTCACAGCTGACCTGCAGCTGGACATCTCTCACCTGCCAAAACTAATACAAAGATTTTTTTTATCAACCCCGAATTCTCGAAAACACTTGATGCAGAGCTCCCTCTTTGAAGACCCCATGCTGTCTGTGAAGTCTGAAGTAGGAGTGAGGATCAAGATGTTCTTAGAACGTCAGATATTGGCTCAGCTTAGGGTCAGTGCTATGCAGCACGGGGGACCTTAAAATTAAAGCAGCAGAGGATGGGGTACAATTCGAAAGGATGAGCCTTGTCTTAGTGTCGACAGCTTGATAACCCAGTCATGTGACTCACCTGAGGCGTGCTTAGTGCCTTCCTCCTTTAAGTCATTTCTTTTCACATGTGTTTCTTGATATTGTGACTCATAAAACAAATCAGAAGCATTTTTTGAAGTTAAAACAGAATCTTGTTGAGTAGCTTTACAGAAATTACTTTGTTCATCAGGTAAAATGTTGGAAGCACAGGGGTTTTCTTGGGTTGGATTTGGGTAGCTGTGTGGTGGCAGAGTTGTCTTCTCTCCGGAGGCTAAATCTCCTGGAGACCGATACTTCTGGCTCTGATCATCAGGCAGTAACGTACCTTACAAATGAAAAAAAATCAGCAAAGCTCAGACCATCCTACAATGCTTTGACTTTATGCAGCAGTGACTCTTCACCTCACAAAGTAGTTTCCAAAATAACAGAAGCAGTTTTCTCCATATCAGTATATTGTTTAACGAAAGAATAAAACCTTCAAATCCAAAGTAAACAAATGTCACATACTTTAAGGTTAGAGAATATTTATACTACATTTCCTATATACACTGAAGATGGCACAGTTGCAGTACACTGGCTCAGAAGGTGCCACTCCTGGGTCATCTGTGGAAACACCTTGGTAGCTGCCAACTCTGTCGTCCAGGGACAGGCGGGCGACAGTTAGCAGCTATACAGCTGTCTGAGCTGACACTAGGACCAGTGACTAATCATTCCTCCTTCAGACCAATCCTAAAACCTTCATGTTGTTGGATAAAGGGATTATTACTGACTGTTTAGTTTCTAATGTATGTTGCTTTTGTCTATTTTGTGTATGTCAGATGGGCTGTACATATCCCTCTGAACATCACTCCTCAGAGCATGGAAGACATACTAGATGCCCCGTCTACCATACCAGCCCATGAAATCCTGCTGCCAGTCTTGTTCACCTGATTACATCACCTAAATTTGGCTATAGACACAAGGAGAAGCATTTAATCAAACAGTCCCTGCTGCTGGGATTGGCACAGTACTTGCCTGGCATGAATAAAAAAGTCTGTGCTCAATCCCCAGCACTCCATAAAACCAGACAAGGTGGTGCGTACCTAGAATCTCAGCACACAAGATGAGGCAAAAGGATCTGAAATTCAAAATCATCTTTAGCTATACACTGAGCTTAAGGCCAGCCATGGAAATATGAGACCCTGTCTCAAAACACACACGTGCACACGAGCACACGAGCACACGCATGCACACAGAATAATCACTGCTACTTATTACACATCCACTTCATCCCCAGCCCACATCTAAAATGAGGAAGTCAGGCAGTGCACCAGATTGTCAGCTTCAAGTTTTCATCTTTTGCCATATTACCATGCCCCCCCTTCACACCCCAGCATCTAAATATTTTTGAATGGCATTCCAGATGAATCTAAAGAGTTCTTTGATAAAGTATCCCAGGGTAGCCAAAATATGATGTTTACCCCTAAAGATCTTCAAGACCCTCTCAGGAAACCTACCAAGTTAAAATTATTTTTACAAATTATCTATTGGTAAAGCAAAGGCAACCTAGAAACCTGCTGGAACCTCAATTCAAGGAAGGACAGCAGCACTGTTAGCAGTCACAGTGTGTGCAGCCACAGCTTGAAATGTTATTACCTTCTACTTAGAAATGATGCAGCCAAGCTTTCATAGAGCCCAAAGATGCTCCACAGGATGCTGGGAGAAGTCCTCAGCTGCCTTACCCGGTGCTGGATCCCACATGCTACAGTACTGAACTGCCAGGCAAAATGTGCTCACTGGTGCAATTGAGGGATGACTGTCACGGGCTAACTGTTCTCTTACTGAGTCTGCAGCCTGCTCCACAGAAGGGAACTGATGTCTACTAATACTGTAAACCTGGTCAAGAGCTCATCTCTGGGGAGGTTATGTGCCCTAGGAAAGAAACCAACTATTACTGTTTTTGCTAAATGGATACCAGAAAAAGGACAGTGAACTTTCTTCTCTTTTTTTTAATATTTTGAGGGTTTTTTGTTTTGTTTTGAGAAATGGTTTCTCTGTGTAACAGTCCTAACTGTCTTGGAACTCACTCTGTAGACCAGTCTGGCCTCAAACTCAGAAATCTACCTGCCTTTCCTCCCAAGTGCTGGGATTAAAAGCATGTGCCACCACATGGAGGAGAATGGGCTTCCTACAGGCAGGTGGACCCTGACAGGCTGCCCTTTTAGACAGCCCCATACTCTTCCTACGGGCAGGCGGACCCTGACAGGCTGCCCTTTTAGATGGCCCCATACTCTTGCACATACAAGCAGCACTAACTGAACTAATGAGCCATGAAGGGTGTGTCAGGAGCAGTCAGATGGAGTATGCGAGTAGATATAATCAAAATACATTACATTCTCAAATGATAACCAATTTAAGGCCAGCCTGGTTATTATAGCAAGTTCCAAGCCAGGTGGGGCTATAAAATGAGATCTTGTCTCAAAAATAGATGTATGTATGAAAATGTGTGTGTGTATATATACATATATATGTATTTAATTTTATTAAATTTTAATTAAAATATATTTAAGTAAAATTAAGTATATTTAAAATTAAAATATACTTAATTTTACTCAAACCTTGAGCAATGGCAATTACACATAACTCATGCCTACTGTAAACCATGAAGGGGCTGTGCAACTGAACTGCAGACTCCCCTTAAGCAGGGAACAACACTCTGATTTACAAGAATGAGTAACAGTCAAACCATGATTATTTAAACCTAAATGTTGACATTTTCTCAAAAAAGAATAAATGCTGCGACCTCAAAGAAAGCAGCTCACAGTGTATGTTGCTAAAGACATAATTTGGCTTTTCAAATAAAACTTGCAATTGTGGAAGGCAGCTGCCACAATGACTGGCAGCAGTTGGGGACTGGTTCTAATGCTTTGATTTAATCAGGAATCTTCCTGTCCAAACTCTGAAAGTCCTTGTCCCAGTTGGGTTTTGATCAATCAATAAAGATGCGAGCGGCCAATGGCTGGGCAGACCCTTAGATTTGGGAGGGCTAGGACAAGGGAGAGAGGAACAGAGAGAATCACCATGATTCGGTGGGAGACAGAGCAGATTTAGAGTGAGCTAACGAGCCATGTGAGAATTTGGGTGGGTGGTCACCGGCCACTTCCCCAACTGGGTCTAGAATAGCATGGGAAGGTTTAGGAGTGCCCAGCCTTTGAGGTAGTCAAGGCATTTTAAAATTAGGAGCACAAAGCAGTATAGCCCAAATTTACTGCTACAGGCAGCTTTATAATACTTGAAGACATTTAAGATTGGGTTCATGGTAATATTAAAACATGCAATTTTTGTTGTTGTTGCTTTGAAATAGCATCTCATTATGTATTGCTGACTGACCTGGAACTCACTAAACTTACAGAGATCTGCCTGCCTCTGCCTCCCAAAGGCTGGGATTAAAGGCTTGAGCCACTACATCCAGCTACATGCAATTTTTTTGTATTGTGTGAGATCTGTCAATGTTCTGAAAACCTACATAACTCATCAAATCACTATTTTCTGGATGACCAATGCATTAAATCATATATATATAACAATCTATTCAAAATGCCTAGATACTCAACTTATTGTGAAAAGTGCATTGATATGGTTTTAGATTCCATAATAGGAACAACCACTTATAAGATCACTTGCTTAGCACACAAAGAGGATTATCCACAATTATCTGAAAATATATTATAATACTCCTTTTCTCTAATAATGTAGCCATATAAAAGGTAGAAAATCTTTTCAAATACTTTACTAAAACAATATCATTTCAGAGACCAGATATAGAAGTACATGAGTCAGCTGACTTCTTTCCATCCAAACAAGACAGAGAGTCTTTTGGGTAGATGCCCAAAAGTGGTACAGCTATATCTTGTGGTAGATCAGCTTTCAACTTTCTGAGGACCCTCCAAACTGCTTTCCAGAATACAGCCCCTGCAAACAGACTAAAAGCCTGCTCCCCAGTTGGTAACTCTACTGGGACATGACAGATCTTTTAGGACGTGGAGCCAAGTAGGTTATTGAGGGTGTCCCCTCAAAGAGGACACTACCTCTCAGCCATCTGGAAGTGAGCAGCTCCTCCATTACCTACTCCCACCATAGCATATGAAGCTGCCACAGAGCCACAGCAACAGGACCTAGCAACATGGGCTAAAATCTCAGAACATGAGGCAAATCAACAGTGCTTCTTTCTGCATTGTTTATCTTGGGTATCCCATCACAGCAATGAAGGGCTGACTAAAACTGTAACCCACTCATAAACACATTCTTTACAACAAAAAACCCTTGGGATCATCAATAATTTAAAAGTGCAGTTGGAGGGATGGGGGAAGAAGGAGGGAAGGAAGGAAGGAGGGAAGGAAGGAGAGAGGAAAGGAAGGAAGGAGGGAAGGAAGGAAGGAGGAAAGGAAGGAAGGAGGGAGGGAAGGAGGGAAGGAGGG
The DNA here is from genome assembly GCA_019843965.1 of Rhynchomys soricoides. Lineage (NCBI taxonomy): Eukaryota > Metazoa > Chordata > Mammalia > Rodentia > Muridae > Rhynchomys > Rhynchomys soricoides. Next base: position 401,501 of record JADRCH010000170.1, on the reverse strand, counting down.
AGGGAAGGAAGGAGGGAAGGAGGGAGGGAATGAAGGAGGGAGGGAAGGAAGGAAGGAAGGAGGGAAGGAAGGAAGGAGGGAAGGAAGGAAGGAGAGAAAGAGGGAGGGAAGGAAGGAGGAAAGGAGGGAGGGAAGGAAGGAAGGAAGGAAGGAGGGAAAGAGGGAAGGAAGGAAGGAGGGAAGGAAGGAAGGAAGGAAGGAAGAAAGAAAGAAAGAAAGAAAGAAAGAAAGAAAAGTGAAATTAAGAAAATTCAAAATCCTGTTGTGTTCAAGCTAAGTGTCCCAAATTCAGTGTGGCCATTTCTCACGTTAGTAACTTCAATCTGCTCCCCACTCTATCATATCTGTACTTTATGATAAAGTCATAGCTTTGTATTCAAATCATCTTTAGTGTTTATGGATTCCTCAAAGCAATTATAAACTATTCAATTATTTAAGATAAGCTAAGTGTGGTGGTGCACTTGGGAGCTAGAGGTAGGCAGAGCTCTACCTAGAGTTGGAGCCCGCCTGGTCTACATAGACTTCCAGGGCAGGCAGAGCTATGTAATGAGACCCTGGCCCTGTCTATGTTGTGTATGTGTGTGTGTCTGTCTGTGTGTCTGTGTAAGTGTGTATGAATAGATATATAGATATAAATAAAATTTTATATAGATATAAAGACTACAGGCTTTCTATATTTCTCCAAAAAAGCATCCACATTTCTTATTCCCCCAACCCTCTTCCACCCAGCCACACTTGGCACGCTCATTTAAAATATTCATGCCAATGTCTTCTCTGTACTCTCAGTGTCCAGCATAGTAACTGAACAGAACAGGCCTTTGTTGAACCTCCAAAGTGTCTCTTACAGGGTAGTGGCACAAAGCAAACATACTGCTCCAGATCACTGCTTGTAATGCATGAAACATGATCCATTGACGATGTTATCCACAGATGAAAAGGTTCACAATTAGGGCTGGGGATATTGCCCAATTGACAGTACTTGCCTGGCATGCACAAAGCCCTAGGTTCAATCTCCCATACTGAAAAAATTGAGCATGGTGGTGCACACCTGCAATCTTGACATTTTGGAAGCACAGACAAATGGAAAACATCCCTACTATTCACACCAGGCACACTAACAAGCACTGATGTGTAATTTGCTTGTCCTGAATCAGGACTGAGAATGTTTTTGTTACTATGGAATGTGGTCAGAAAAGCTCTCAAACCACTGTTCTAGATCAAATTTCAACGCTCTTTTCTCTGGTAAGCTCCTGATGTTTGTTTTTCTGTTAACAGATGCAGCATTCAAGAGAATACTGCCACCTACTACCCTAGGGAACACAGCTCTTCAGTCAGGCAAAATGGTTTCTACAGTTTTACCATTGTAGCCCTGAATAGTTTCCATGCATCAGCCAGGAGCTGGATACCAGTAACTACACACATAACTTAGCTTCTATTCTACTGTGTTTTTGTACCCCAAATCAACGACTGCTAGCCGGGCATGTGGCTCAGTGAGCACGTGCTTAGCACGTGTGAGGCCCTGGGTTCAGCCCTCAGTACCATGTATGTACGAGAATGTCTTGAAGCACATACACTCCAGAATGCTAGGGCACCTCCAGTCCAAGCATTATTACATCATCACTTCACATTTATCTACCTGGCCCTGAAGAAGTTGGAGTTTCCAACCTGTGACAGGAATGTAGAAATGTTCTGCCAAGCAATTAAGATAAGAAGAAGCACATGTAGTTTTGTCTCTTATTAACTGATGGCCATGTATAAGCAAAACATACCTGGAAACATGTGCTGTCCAAACACCTTGGTGAGCAGCTTCTCTTGCTCCTCCATGAGCCTGTGCAGCTGCTCCAGCTGCTGCCTCTTCAGCTGTTTCTGCTGCTTTTGCTGTATTTCCCTCATCTTTTTAAATGTAAAATCAAAGGAGTGTTACACCTCCTGACATCCCTTACCAGTGACATTAATTTCTTCATCCCCCCTTCCCAGATTGTCCCTGACAAAATAATTTCAGAAAGACTCCCCCAAAAGTACATCTTTGTCACAAGAACAAATTTGCCTTACAAATGTTCCCACCAGCTTCCCAGTTAAAGCCACCCATTTGGGGTGTTTAATCCATTGTAAACATTTGCCATAAGAACACTAAAATCTAATTTTTCTTCTATAGGAAATCATATCAGTGTCTCAAATAAGAAGTGGGGAAGGGGAACAACCCCTTTGAGTTCTGTAAGAGGATGGGTGTACCAGGACATCAACTATTTTCTGGTATTTGATCACCCATTTCTAACTTCATTCTTACCAAATGAGGTGGCAATTGAAAACATGAATTTATCTTAACTGCTTCATTTTGTATTTATACATATACATGTATACCAAACACATCTTAACATTTTACATTAGACAAAAAATTTGAAATTTTGAGGATTCTGAATAAAGGGGAAACAAGATGACCAGACATACAGTGCCTGTAACGATACAAATAAATATCTATAAGGCCAAACTACCTGCTCCAGTTTTTTAAAAAGTGGGTTTTTATCAGTCACTTCTTTGAATTCACTCGAGAGATCAGGCATAAAGTCATTTTTGTTATCCTCCTGGCATCCTGGGGCATCCTGACATGATGCTATTGGTTCCTTTCTAACTGAAGAAAAGACTGGAAAAGCTTCAGGGGTTTCTGTCCATGGTTTATAAGGTCCTCCAGCCTCCAACTTCTGTTCTTCATGAAATGAATCCTCTTCACTACTAATACTGAAGCTATTTGAAAAATGGTTGGCTTTAACAGGGAAGCTGGTGGGAACATTTGTAGCTGCTTGCTTCTCATCTGCTTCCAAAATAGGAAACCCTCGATTTAGTATGACCCCAGCCCGAGAAGGACTGGTCATCCACTGGGCTAGGAAGTTCTGCCCACTGTTTAATTCTGAAGAGGTTGGCATCAGGAACATTTTAATCTAATGACCCAATTAAAATCCTGGGAAATCCAGAACACCTATTGACTTCCAACACCTGTAAAAGATAAAGCCGACAATAAGTGTTCATTAAAATATATGCTTTATCCCAAAGTAGCCCAAGCCTCAACCCAACACAAAAGCTAATATTAAATGCACAAAAGACTTTATCAGAGAATGACATGTTAGTCCAGTGGGTAAGGTTCTTGCCACCAAGCCAGATAACATGAGTTCAATCCACAGATCCCACATGGTAGAAGAGGAAACAGCTCCTACAAGTTAAACTCTGAACTCAGCATTCATGCACAACATACTTGCAAACGTGTACACACACACACACACACACACACACACACACACACACACGCACGCACGCGCATGCATTTAAAAAGACTTTAATAAAAAAAAGCAATTAAGCAATAAACTGCTTGGTTGGCTTGAGTTTTGCCTTCAAAAATCTAAAGTGAGTAGATCACAAACCTCATGACACTACTGATAGAATCATTCAATCACTACTTTATACAAGTGCTAGACCACTTAGGAAGGCACAATCAATGTCCGCCTGTCTGCTGTGACATTTGTCCCAACCTGCACAACTCCTCAGCCACTGGCAGTCCTTGTCTGTCTTCCAGATGGCCCTGACATCAACAGTTGGCACTAGTCTCAGTATTAGTGATATTTTGCTATTGTGATCATTCACACACTACCAAACTGTGGCGATCCTGGAAGAACCTACGTATCCTCCACTGCCCATGCAAATAGAAGGAAGGTGGTAAAGTTATTTGCTAAAATTATTAAAATAAGCCAGAAGTTTGCATTTAAAATAAATTCAGTACTCCAAGGTATTATTTGTGCTCAATGTTCAACAGTACAAATGACACTGGCTAGAGTTATCAGAGCTTCCTGTATGAATCATCAGACTTCAGTGTTGAACTACACTACTGTGTAAGTAAGAAAATACACAGGGAAAGTGGGCTCCTTCCTTTAGTATGTTTTATTTTCCTCCAGTAATATTTCTAATTCTGTGTTCTATTGTTTCAAGCCCTGGGTACATGTGGCTGTTAACAAGCATCTTAAGATTTGCTGTGATAAAACACCATAACCAAAAGCAACTTGAGGATGGAAGGGTTTATTTCACCTTACAACTTTTAAGTCCATCACTTATAGAAGCCAGAGCAGGACCCCAAAGGCAGGAGCTGATGTAGAGGCCATGAAGAAGTGCTGCTTACCGGCCTGCTCCTCATGGCTTGTTCAGGCTGCTGTCTTACCGCATCCAGGACACTAATTGGACACTAAATAATAACAAGTGGAAGGAAATAAAAGCTAAACGGAGGAAAGAAGTCATAAGCTTAGGCAGGGCAAACAGAGGCCTCATTTAGAGAGGAGTTGGTGGAGTAAAGAGAAAAATCATAGAGCTTATGACGGGCAGAGGAAGACAAGCATTGCCTAGACTCTCCAGTCTTGACCAACGACTGGCTCCTACTATCACTATCCACTGTAAACTCTGCAAACTCATCTCTGTCTGCAAGGAAACTTATGTCCAACAAAAGGCCCTCTCTCAGCTCCCAGCCACTCCTCACCTCATCCACGAAACTCTTTTCTCTCACCTGCACTGCGCCGAGTGACAGATTCTCTCTACCCCCAAGCGTCTTCAAAGCCAATGCATCCACCAGCAAAATGCCCTATGCACCCTTCCCCTTTGTACATTTCTTCACCTTCCTGAGAACATGTGCTCCAGTGAAGTCCACACTCTTGTACCAATGGGCTTGGAAGCAGAATATGTATTCTTCTTTCTTCTGGGCTCTCCTTCAACACACACACACACACACACACACACACACACACACACACACACGGGGGGGAGGGGAAGGGGGGAGCACACGAGTGCTCTGAATCTGGATCTCATACAATAGAGATTGCTTAAAGGTTGCTTCCATTAGGCATGTTCTTGATTAATGATTAGTATGGGAGGGCCCAGCCACTGTGGGCAATGCCTCTCATAAGCAGGTAGTTCTGGGTTATATAAGAAAGCAAGCCATGAAGCAAGCTAGTAAGCATTACTCTTCCATGGTCTCTGCATCCGTCCTGCCTTGACTGCCCTGGCTTCTCTGGATGATAAACCATAACATGTAAGCTGAAATAAACTCTTAAGTTGCTTTTGGTCATTATTTTACCACAACAAGGAGAGCCAAACTAGAACACCCAGAAAGATAGGGGCTGGTTCTTACTGGGAAAGGGCTCCGGCCTGCAGGGAGTATACACACTGTGGTTTTGTGTCAACTTGACCCAAGCTGAAGTTATCACAGAGAAAGGAGTTTCAGTTGAGAAAATGCCTCCATGAGATCCAGCGGTAAGGCATTTTCTCAATTAGTGATCAAGGTAGGGAGGGCCCCTTGTAGGTGGTACCATCTGTGGGCTGCTAGTCTTGGGCTCTATAAGAAAGCCAACTGAGCAAGCCAGGGGAAGCAAGCCAGTAAGGAACATCCCTCCATGGTCTCTGTATCAGCTCCTGCTTCCTGACCTGCTTGAGTTCCAGTCCTGACTTCCTTTCATGATGAAGAACAGCATGAAGTGTAAGCTCAATAAACCCTTTCCTCCCCAACTTGCATCTTGGTCATGATGTTTGTGCAAGAATAGAAACCCTGACTAAGACAAGTAGCATACATTTACTAGCTATCTGTATCCAGTAACTGTCAATTCCTGAATAGTAATATCCTTTACATCTCTGGTGAGAAAGATAATCCTAATTGTTTTTACATTAGGAACCTACCTATAAAGGCAAGGTAGGGATTTTTCAGTTAACCATGGTTAAATTTCAACATCTTTAGTAAGGAAATTTTTTTAAATCAAACTTAGGGGCTCTCAAGTATAATCCCAGCACTGAGGAAGGAAGCTGATCATCATGGGTATGAGGTCAGTCTAGATACATAGCAAGTTCCACAGGACAGTGTGAGTGTAACGTGAGAAACTGTCTTAAAAACAAAACAAAAATGAAAAATCCAGAGCTGGAGAGATGCCTCAAAGTGGGTAAAGTGCTCACTGCACAAGCCTGACAGTCTGGGCGGTCCCAGGACCCACATAAAGGTGAAAAGAGAAACAGGCTCCTTGAAGCTGGCCTCTGCCCTCCATACACGTGTGATATGCATGAAAGCAGCACATATCATATACAACAATAATAAATATTTTAAAGGGTAATCTTTAAAGTAAATTTTAAAAATCTTAATTTAGAAAGCAAACAAGTTGCAAAGTCACTCTGTAATGTAAAAATCGTCAAAAATTCCCTATTAGACTGACCAAAGTGTAATGGTTTAAGCATCTTAACATTGCCTTCACACACACACACACACACACACACACACACACCTTTTTTTAAAGCGCTAAAACTTCCATACCTTTGCTACAATTCCATTACTATGATCCTAAAACTATACTTACTGCCAATTTTAAGTATATAAGTACTGATTCACGGTTGGGCATTGGTGATGCACACCTGTAATGCAATGTTCAAGGTGGGAGGTCAGCTTGGGCTACATAGCAAGCCCTTGTCTCAACGCCAAAATGTTCCCCTAAATCTGTTTATTACTTACACGAAGTCCTAGGTAAACTACAAATAACACACTGTCTAAGACAGTGTGCTATGTAAACTCAGACATTAAAATCTGAGGTACAACACCACCTGCTTATCAAGCTGTAGGCATTTCCGTAAGTTAATTGTACATCGATAAAGCTGCCTTTAAAAAAAAAATCGACTAATTAAAAGCTTTGACATCTTTAAAGCTATCTGTACAAAACATAAATTATCTGCATTGGAGGAGGAGGAGACAACGACACAATTCAGACCCTGAAAACTTTCAGCTGACAGGTCCGCCTCCCCTGAAACAACTCTTCTTGAAAGCAACAAAGCTTTTGGAGAAGTCCGGATAAGGCAAGGCGAGATGGACCCTGAAGGACTGACTGCAAGCGGCGCCACTGCACCGGGCCCGGCGAGACTGCGTCCGGAGCGTGTCGCCCGGAACAGAAACACCTACACTGGCCTACCCCCTTGAGACTGATCTCCCGGGTGCTCGGAAGAACAAAGCGGGCTTAAGCCCCGGAACCACCGCCGCCCGCGGGCGCCCAGCCCTCCGCGCTATGCCAGCCCCACAGCCCAAGCTGGCCTCTTAGGAACAGAGTCGGACGGGCTTCTCCGCTCCTTTCGCCCACCAGTTACCGTTCCACGAAGACACAGCGGTCCAGACCGCTCCGACCAGCGAAACAGTCAGCATTGAGGAGGCCTGACAATTACGAAAGAGCAGCAACAACTACCGCGGCAGCCACAGCCCCGCCTCCTAGACTGGCCCCGCCCATCCATGCTCCAATGACTCCTGGGAAATGTAGTTCCTACAGCACCCTGTGAGCTTGTGCGCAGGCGCCTCAGGCACATGCAAACTACAATTCCCAGCAACACCGCCATAAACGTTGCTAGGGTATGCGCTTTGCGCGCTCTTTGGCGGCGGGCACTGATCAACAGCTGTTGTTCTGAAGTCAACCCATTGAGACCTGACGCCTGCGGTAACAAAGGGCGTACTCCACTCTGCCAGGAACACGGAGACTCAAACCATATCTAAAAGACGACAGGTTTGGGAGAGTTTCGTTGCCTTCGCTTTTCTCTTTGAATGGGTTTGATTTAATAAAGATCTGTTTAAAACAAAAAAGTGACATTGTTTGTTTGGTAGGGCGAATAAGATAACAGCGGAAAAACTTACTCCGGAAACAATCATCTATTATGTGGCTAGTCGGTGGCTGCACAAATTATGTTCATTCAGTGTTTAAATTGTATATGGAATACTGAAAGTGCAGATATTAAAATTATATGTGGAATGCTGAGCGCAGATTTCACTCTTTATCTGTTTTGCCACAAGAGGGCTTCCAAAATACAGACATGACCCTTTAATCTAGGATGCTACAACACTTCATGTTACCACAGTTTTTAGACCAGGTTTGAACATTATAAACTAAATGACATCTCTTTTTTTTTTTTTTTTTTCAAAAAAAAAATCTAATTTTATTATTTTATTTTTTTACTTTATGTGCATGCATGTTTTGCCTGCATGTTAGTATGTGCCCTGACATGTGGGCCTAGTGCCTGTGGAGGTCAGAAGGGGGCATCAGATCCCATGATCCCATGGAACTGGAGCTACAGATGTTTGTGAGCTACCATGTAGGAGCTGGAAACTGAACCCAATTTTGGGAGAGAGAACAGCAAATGCTCATAACCACTGGGCCATCCCACCTTCCCCTCTCCAGTTGATCAAATGCTCGCCTAATATGTTCTATCCCCAGCACTGTATAATCCAAAATTGGTGGCCAGTCTCTGAGGTGGGGAAGGTGAATCAGAAGTTCAAGGTCATCCTCCAATATAGAGTGAGTTAGAGGCCAGAATCTAACATGAGATTCTATATAAAAAGGATAGCAAAAAGAATTGCCCTTTATACTAATTAGCTCAAATAAATCACTATTGTTAAAGATAATTAAAAATTTGTACAGATGCCTCAAACCTGGAGACTGCGGAAAAGGTTTTGAGAGTTTTGTTTTATTAGGTTACATCATAGATGAAAAACCAAAGTTTGAATGTCCGATATCACACACCTAAGATTTTGAAAAGAGAATGGAGTTCAGTGGGTAGCAAAGCCCTTGTCTGGTGTCCCAGAGGCCCTGAGTTCCATCCACTGCCCTACAACCGATCAGTCAGTAAATTAATAATTTAAGGTGCCAGATGAGGGTTCAAATGGTCTTTTGGCCTGAAAGCATGCCCAAAAATCATTATCTTAAGATATGTGGCTTTGACAGTAATCACAATATCCTCTACTATTTCTGCCTACATTTCATTCTGTAAAGTGTCATGTCACATTAGTTGTCGTCTGAATAAATGAATGAATTTTATCACATTCATCCTTCCTATCTATCTATATCTCCTGATTCTCTTGCCTTCATTTCCCAAGGTATGTGCCACAAGGCATGTCTCCACATTAAAGTTTAAAGTAGCTATGAAGATTTTAATATGTAAGTTATCACCTGGAGCCTACATTTAAAAAATAGTAGGGTATAATGCATACACCTGTCATCCCATCACTTAGGCAAAGGAGGCAAGAGGAGCCTTGAACCAGCTACTTAGAGTTGAATGGCAGCCTGGACTACACAGCAAGGCCCTGTCTCAAAAAACAAATGAGCCAGGCATGGTGGTGCACAACTTTAATCCCAGCACTCTGGAGACAAAGGCAGGAGGATCTCTGTGAGTTTGAGGTCAGTATGGTTTACAGGGTGAGTTCCAGGTCAGCCAGGGCAGTTATAGAGAAACTCTATCCTGAAAAAAATAATAAAAAATAAACTAGCACACTATCCAACTGTTGACCGTGTGACCCCTCCTGTTGATAAGCTGTGCCAAAACCATGAGTGACATCATCACACGGGCTAACGACCTGAATTGAAATAAAGGGAACGCAGACAATACTCATTAATTCCTATCTGTGGACAGGATGTGATCAGATATCTCCTGCTCCTGCAGTCAGACCTCCTCTGCCGTGAAGGACTGTACACCCTAGAACTGTAAGCCAGCACAACCTCTTCTTCCAAAAGCAATAAGACAAGAAACTAGTACAGTAAGAATGTTTCCTTTTTTGTTTTGCTTTTTTAAGAATTCACTAAAGATCTGATGATAACCTTCAACTTCTGATCCTCCTGTCTCTACCTCCAGACTGCAGGGATTACAGACATATACCACCAAGCCTGTTTTTAATGTGGTGCTAGGGACTGAACCCAGGGTGTCACACAAGCACTTTAACCTGCTGAACTATACCCCCAGTCCTGTAAAGAAGTTTCTAGGGATGGGGAGGTGGCTACATCCCTAGAGTGCTTGCCTGGTAAGCATAAAGACCAGAGTGTAACACACAACACCAACATTTTGCAAAGAAAAAAGCTGGAAGCTGGCTAGGTGGCTCAGTGGGTAAAGCATTTGTTGTACAAACCTGATGACATGAGTCCTGCATCCATCCAGAGTCATGTAAAAGTAGAACTCATAGGCACATATATGTATATGCGTGCAAACAAATTTTATATATATATATATATATATATATATGCACATATATATATGCTCCATGCATAACAGTATGTGCCTGTAATCCTAGTGCTGGGAGGCAGAGACTGGTAGATCCCTAATGCTCACTGGCTAGCTAGCCTAGAGTACTTAATGAGTTCCAGATCAGTTGCCACCTGAGGACAGCACCCAATAAATCATGTCACCAAAATTCAGCTCCAGCTTTTACATTCAATTCTCTAGTCTAGACCTTATATTCTCATTTCATTCATCGCTTTCTGAGGAATCAGAATATTTCTAAATCAATTCCTATTCAGTACATTTCTGATTCTAGCACCCAGGGCCCACACAAGTGAAACTAATAACCAACTGAGCTGTATAGTCCTAGTCCCATCGTTTGAGCGTCTCCAATTAGTGATTGATGTTATTGTGCGCTTCAAACTCAGTTCTCATTTTCTTCCACTGTTGATGCTGAAAATCGAACTCAAGGGCCCACAAATGTTAGTCAAGCGCTCTATCAATGACCTAGCTCTTCAGCCCTAAATTCTCTGTGATGCCAAACCTTTGGGAAATTTGTTTCCTACCTGCCCTGGGATTCCAGCACGCTACTTAGCCCCAATCCATAATCATTTCTCCGTCAAAAGTTACCATCCATCACGTCTCCCAGATTCAAATTTCGGATTTACCCCTACTGGCAATTTACAGTCTGAAAGAGAAACTGGAAGTCCTGAACGCTAGGCTGATCTGGGAAGCTGAGGCCGCGCCTTCTCGCCAGCTGGCAAAGTGATAGTGACAGTCGCGGGACACCCTGCTAAAAGTCGCTGGCAACTGCGCGTAGGTCCAGGGTTCAGGAGACGCAGTCACGGTCCCGCCCCGCCCCGCCCCACCTCTCGCGGCTGCGCCCGGAGTGGAGCGGAAGCACGGAGGCCGGGAAGCTGGCTGCGGGGCACCGAGGAGGGGATCGTCTGACACCAGGAAGGGCCAGACGGGATCTCCAAGCAGGTGCGTGGGTGCCCCAGGAGGCCGCCTGACAGCCCCAGGGCCCGGGTAGTCCGGGGAACCGTGTCCTTCGCTGAGGCCTTGCGCAGGAGTCGCGGGCCTAGGGGTGCGCCAAGGAGGTCAACTTTGTCTGTAAGATCAGACCCACTGCTGTTCTGGGAAAATAACTGCAGCAGAACGCAACATTTCTTTACTTTCTGAAAGTTGAATTTCCAAGGAAACTTATGGTAGAAGAAATTAACTCATTGAGGTCCGGAGTTGAAATTTAGCCAAACCTGACTGTAAGGCTTAGCTCCGGGTCTTATTAAGACAAAAAATAAATTTAAAAAATGGAGTGAGTTAATTTGCAGTTTTAGCCAAGACTGGGAATAAAGAAATTCTTAATCTGTCTAGGCCTTACCTATGGCAGTTACAATTTATTTTAATGAAAAAGAGAAAGGCCAGGAAATAAGCCCCACGTAGGTTTGTCCTTGTCTTGGATTTATGCCTCTGCCCTACTAAAAGATACTTCCAGTGCTATGGCTATTCGTGGCTGTTAAATTGACACACCTGGGGAAAGTGAACCTCAATTGAGAAATCACCTCCATCAAATTGACCTCTGGGGCATGGTCTGCGAAGCATTTTCTTGATTGCTAACTGAAGGAAGAGAGCCTAGCCCACTGTAGGTGCTGCTTCTGGGCAGGTGGTCCTGAACTGTATAAGGACACCAAGTGAACAGAAGCAGAATGCAAGCCAGTAAGCAGCGTTCTTCCTTGACCATTTAAAGTAATTTATTTATTCACTTTACATCCCAATCACAGCCTTTAATACAGTCAGTTCCTTAAATTGTGCTACTGTTATGAATCATAATGTAAAAATGTCTTAGGAGACCCTGTCAAAGGGGTTGAGACCCACAGATTGAGAACCACTGGCTTCCAAGTTCTTGTCTGGAGTTCATGCCCTGACTTTCATGTTTGACTGTAAACTGTGAGATGAAATAAACCCTTTCCTCCTCCAGTTGCTTCTGGTAATGATCTTTATAACAACAACAGAAATAATTAAAATGAGTCTCTTGCATGAGCCTCTTCATTCACAGCAAGGTGTTTCTTGCAGGGATCTTGTTTCCTAAGGCTCCTTCAGAAGATACAGGTCTGTAAAAGAGTTTCTGCCAGGTTGCAGAATGATTCATTAGGGGATGGAGTGAGTGGATCTCAGCCTTCTATGGATTCTGGGCTGCTATCATACATAAATAGCAGCAACCCAAGTGTGCTTTTTCAAGGGAGAAAGCATGAATGTGAGTGTGTTGCAGAATTCTTCATCACATTTGACTCCATCTTTATTCAGGAAGTACTTACTAGGTAAACAGGTTTAACCCCCTGAGCCAGGAAGATACATATGCTCTCCAGGGGGGTTAAGCATTCCATTACAGAGGTGTGTCACAAATGCCATTTAGTCTGGCCATGCTAATAGTGTCAGAAGGCTTTTTGTTTACTTTATATGTGAGTGGATTCTAGCTAGGCATGTAAATAAAGCATAGCTCCTAAGTAGAATTCGCCCTCATGTATAATTGATGACAAGAGTGGGGAACAGCCAAAGAGAGAAGAGTAATGTGTGATCAGGGCTGGGACCTGTCTCAGGGCAGCCAATAGGAAGACAGTTCTTGATGGGTAACCTTAGGACACCCTAAAAGGAAGAAACGTGGACGGGAAGACTACCACCACTGTTGACTAGAGAGGCAGCCTTTTCCCCACTGAGTAGTGGAGAAAGCTTTTGTCAGGAATTAGATCTCTAGCTGTGTGGGCTTATCTCTAGATCCTCTCCTGTTGAATCCGTCTATGTCTGTTTCTATGTCAGCACCAGCGTTTTTGTTACTGCCACTCTGCAGTGTGAATCTGAGATGAGCATTCCTCTTTCTGCTGAGGACTGCTCTGGTTGTTGGGAGTCTTTTGTGCTTCCATATGAATCTTCCCTCTTTTATGAGGAATATCTTTGGGATTTTGATGGGGATTGCTTTGAATCTGTAGATCATTTTCAATAATACAGCAGTGTTTATACTATCCGGTCAATGCATTTACATGGGAGGCTTTCCTTGTTTCTTCTTTTGTGTTTTAAAGTCATCAGAAAAGCATTTTACCTCCTTTGTTAGGGTTATTTCTAATTTGTTTTGTTTTGTTTTGTTTTTTCTAGACAGGGTTTCTTTGTGCAGCCCAAGCTGTCCTAGAACTTGCTCTGTAGACCAGGCTGGCCTCAAGCTCAGAGATCAACTTGCCTTCTGAGTGCTGGGAACCAAGGCATGTGCCACCACAGCCACCACCACCACCACCACCAGGCTCTAATTTGATTTTTAAAAGCTATTGGAAATAACTTTTTTTCCCCTTCAGGTCTTTTTGACAAGTTTGTAATTGGTTCAGTGAAAGGATGCCCATGTTTTGTTTGTTGGTTTTTCCTGCTACTTTTCTAAAAGTGTTTTTCAAGTCTAAGGATTTTCTGGTAGAAGCCAGTCATGGGGGCACATACCAGTAATCCTAACACTCTGGAAGCTACAACAGGAGGATCACCGTGAGTTTGAGGCCTGAGCTTCACAAAGAGATCTAGGCCAGCAGATACAGACTGGATCTCAACATTAAACCAGACCAGTGAGGTATAGTGGTGCACACCTTTAATCCTAGGACTTGGGTGAGAGAGTTAGACAGAACTCTGAGATCTAGCCCAGCCTGGTCTATATAGCAAGTTCTAGGTTAACCAAGGCTACAAAAAAATGTAAAGCAAACCAAACAAATTCAATAAAAACCAACAATGCCTAGTTTGTGGTGGAGTCTTTAGTATCTTTTGAAGATTGTATCCTGTCATATGGAGATAGGAACGAGTTTGCTGTTCCCTTTCCCATGTGTTTTTCTCTCATTTCTCTCTCTCTTACTAGTCCAGTAAGACTTCTAACACTGAATTGAAAAGAGTGGAGAATGGCCACCCTTGTCTCCCTTCTAACTTTAGAGGAAATTTCCCTTGTAATGCAATGTTGGCTACAGGTTTGTCATATTTAGCTCTTATTACATGAAAATATACATTTTTTTCTGTCTCTAGTTCTGCAGGGGCTTTGTCATGAAGGATGTTGGACTTTGCCAAAGGCCTTTAATGTGTCTATAGAGGTGGTCATGTGATGTCTGTCATTAAGTCTATTCAGCCATTGTACTATATTCATAGGTGTGGATATGTTGAACCAATCTTACATCCCTGGGATGAAACTAACTTTATCACAGTGTTCTTGAAATTGATTTACAATATTCTTAAGAAATTTAGTGGTTGTCAGAGAATTTGGGCTGTAGTTTCTTTTTGTTGCCCTTGTGTTCTCTCTGGTTTGATGTGCTGTGGCTTTGTAGGGTGAGTGTGGTAGTCCCCTCCCCTTTCTACTTTGTGGAGCATTCTGGGAAGTGCCAGTGTTGACTTCCTTGTAGTCCCCCTCCCCTTTCTACTTTG
>JADRCH010000170.1:373616-387031 GCA_019843965.1 Rhynchomys soricoides | reverse complement strand
TTTCTACTTTGTGGAGCATGCTGGGGAGTGCCAGTGTTGACTTCCTTTTAACAGCGTGGGAAAACATGGCTGTAAACCATCTCAGACTGTGTGAGACTTTGTGGGCACATTTCATTACTATTCCAACTTAGTTGCCTGTTGCATCTGATTATGTTATTTATGTCTTCTTGATTTAATTCTGGTAGGTCAAGTATATCTAGCAATGTATTCACTTCTTCCAGATTTTCTAGGGATTGTCTTGTTGTAATGCAAGTTAAAGTATTGCCTAAGATACTCTGCATTTTATTTCAAGATATTGTAAAATCCCCTTTCTATCTCCAATTTCTTAACTTGATGCTTTCTATTCTTATCTGTCTGTCTGTCTGTCTGTCTATCTATCTATCTCCATTCTCTTTTTATGGTCTTATGTAGACCAGGTTGGTCTTAGGATATAGCTGAGGATAACCCTGACCATCTGACCCCTCTACCTCCACCATAGACATGCACTACCATGACTAGTTTTAGCTGACACTGAGGGGGCAAGCCCACCACTTTGCTAAGCACTCTGCAAACCGAGTGACACCTTAGCCCTTCTCTCTTTACTTTGGTTGTCTTGGCTAGGCCTTTGTCAGTCTTGCTTATCTTTTCCAAGAACCAGCTTTTTGATTGGCTAATCCCACGTCTTGTTCCTTTACCCCCATTTTATTCATTTCTGCTCCACTACCTACTATTTTTGCTTTCAACTTGTTCTTGCTTTTCTAAGAAGTTGGGAATGAATCATTAGGTGTTTAAATTTCAGATTATACTGATTTATTTTTATTCTTATATTTGTTAAATATATTTTTTTAAAAAACCACTTATTGCCAGGCAGTGGTGGTGCACACCTTTAATCCCAGCACTTGGGGGGCAGAGGCAGGTGGATTTCTGAGTTCGAGGCCAGCCTGGTCTACAGAGTGAGTTCCAGGACAGCCAGGGCTATACAGAGAAACCCTGTCTCAAAAAAACAAAACAAAAAAAAACACTTATTTATGTACATGGATACTTTGTCTGCATGTACATCTGCACACCAGAAGACAGCATCAGATGGTTGTGAGCCACCATGTGATTGCTGGGAATTGAACTCAGGACCTTCGCAAGAGCAGTGAGTGCTCTTAACCACTGAGCCATCTCTCCAGCTCCTTGTTTTATTTTAATTTTGAGATAGTGTCTCACTGTGGAGCCTTGGCTGTCCTGGATCTCACTATGATAGACCAGGCTGGCCACAAACTCACAGAACCACATGCCGCTGCCTCCCAAGTGCTGGGATTAAGACATACACCACCACACCCAGCCTTACTCTGTTTTTTTAAGGTAAGCTGGTTTACTGTGTTGGTCGTAGCTTTGTTCATCAGTCCTTCCAGAAATGTAGGATTTCCTCTGCCCTTCTGGTTGGGGATCTTTCCCTCCTCCGAGGATAGTATTACAGTATTGCGTAAGCATCTTCTAGAGTGCTGGTTTGCCAGCCTTGGGTTGTGCTTTTCTTGAAGTGCCTTTACTTCAGTCAACTTTAAAAGATACTTGCTGGATACAATAGTCTTGGTCATTAGTTATGTACTTTCAGCAATTACTGTGTGCAATCTATCCTTTCCTGGCTTTTAGGGGACAATGAGAGCCTGAGGCAAAGTCACCGCGTGTCTCTGTAGGCAGGCGAGTTGGTATTTCCTATGCTGTTCCATTTATATTCTTTGCTTGTATTTTGACATCTTAAGTAGTCCATGTCATGGAAAGTACCTTTGGCAGCCCTGCCTGTCTGCAATTCTAAATGCCTCTTGTATTTGGCTGTCTGTTTTCTTTCTCTAGCTCTAGGGGATTTTCTGTAATAAGTGAATTGACTAGACAGTAAAACAGTAAAAACTAAAAAAGACTAACAGCGGAGGAGGACCGTGTGGAGAAAGAAAGAAGCTGAGTGTGGTAGTTCACACCTGTAATCCCAGCTCTTGAGAAGCTATGCAAGCTCATGAGTTCAAGGCCAGCCTGGGGCAGAGAATGGGAAAGGAAAAATAAAAAATAAAACAAACAAACAAACAAGGCAGACCTTGGGCACAAACGCCTCAGCCAGTCCCACAACACCCAGAGGAAGCTCCACTCTCAGGCGCTCTAACAAGCCCAGGATCATAGGATCAGAGGTGAGAAGGATACAATATCTGTCCCAGCACCAGGAGTAACTGGGACCAGTGGGATCCAAGGACTCAGGAACCCCGCTGGACCAATGGTAAGGGTTCCTTCTGATCTGAGCCCTTGCCCTGAACAGACATTGGACTCAAACTCCTCAGCCAGTCTCACAACACCCAGAGGAAGCTCCACTCCCAGGCCCTCTAGCACTCACAGGATCCCAGGAACTTGGTCCCACCAGCATCTCAGGGTCAAAGAGGCAGCTTGACTCCCAGGAGATCTGTCACACCCAGCATCTCAGGATCCCAGGATCCCAGAATCACAAGATCACAGAGACAGCTGGTCTGTGAGGAGTTCTGACACAACCAGGATCACAGAAGGTCAGGCTCCAGTCAGATACAGGGAGGGCAGGTAGCGCTAGAGATAACCAGATGTCAGGAGGCAAGCATAAGAACATAAGCAATAGAAACCAAGGTTACTTGGCATCATTAGAACCCAATTCTCCCACCATAGCAAGTCCTGGATACACCATCACAACAGAAAAGCAAGATTCGGATCTAAAATCACTTCTCATGATGATGATAGAGGACTTTAAGAAGGACATAATTAACTCCCTTAAAGAAATACAAAACACAGGTAAACAGGTAAAAGCCTTTAAAGAGGAAACACAAAAATCCCCTAAAGAATTACAGGAAAACACAACCAAACGGGTGAAGGAATTGAACAAAACCATCCAGGATCTAAAAATGGAAAGAGAAACAATAAACAAATCACAAAGGGAGACAACCCTGGAGTTAGAAAACCTAGGAAAGAGATCAGGAGTCATAGATGCCAGCATCACCAACAGAATACAAGAGATAGAAGAGAGAATCTCGGGTGCGGAAGATACCATAGAAAACATTGACACAACAGTCAAAGAAAATGCAAAATGCAAAAAGCTCCTAACCCAAAGCATCCAGGAAATCCAGGACACAATGAGAAGACAGAACTTGAGGATAATAGGTATAGAAGAGAGCGAAGATTCCCAACTTAAAGGGCCAGTAAATATCTTCAACAACAACAACAAAAAAAATTCTCTAAAATTCTCTAACAATTAAATTTTATTATAAAAAAAAAAGAGAGAGAGAGGAAAACAAGAAGATTTGCTCATAATGACAAAACAACTATAAATAAAACTAGATGAATAAAAACACATCCATTTGGAGGTATTCCCAGCACTACTTCAGATGGCTCACAACCCATTTCTGGCCTCCAGGGTTACCCGCACATACACAAGGCACATATGTACACACACACATGAAATAAATAAATCTTTAAAAAAAGAAAAGAAAAGAAAATTGGACAGTGCCTGCTGTGTATCAGAGAAGCCAGTTGAACTTAGGGACTCTCCCCGTGTTTATGTTGGTGTTGACTGTTATGCCCATTTCTCGAGAACCCCAAGAAGAACCACTAAGGTTTGCATCTGATGCAAACACAAGAGGGTTTATTTGCAAGCTGGAGCTCGGAAAAAACTGCTGGTGGGGGTGTCTGTGCCTTGGCGTTCCATGATTGGGAAAGAGTGGGGGTGAGGGATGGGCCAAACCGCAAGGGGTGTTTCTAAATTAGAAAAGAGAATAGCAGAATCGGGTATTGATTTTCTGGCTGATTGATCGGCTTCAAGTGCAAGTGCAGTTGATTCGATTGGGAACGTACATTTTGTGGTTGTTCTTTGAACTGGGACGCTCTCGTATCTGGGGTGGGGGGTGGAGGACTTGAGGGCCATGACAACCCCCAGTTTGTCCTTTGATTGTTCTTTGAACTGAAACCTGGGGAGATGGGGAACTGGAGGGCTGTAATAATTCTTCTCTCATTGACCCAGTACTGCACGGGTGTCCAGCGCCCCGCAGTATCCTTGCACCCTCAGCACCTGATCTTCACGACAGTAGCTTCTCTTTGCACACCAGGGGCTTCTGCTGCTCTTGCTTAGTTTTATAGTCTGTGAGTGGGGCAGATTCTCTCACCCTCTCGAAGGTCCCCAGATTGTATTCGATGGCTAACTTGAAGATGTCTTCCAGGTGGGATGCAGGTAGCCACCACAGCACTGAGATCTGTAAAGGTAGAGGACCTGTTTTTAGTGCTTTCAAGACTATTAATCACCTCCTTGTTCTTAACCCTAGCTGTGAAGGGCAAACAGATGGCCCCAGGGGCTGAGTCACACACTATCCTAAGACTCAGGGATATCCAACCCCAGGTCAAGGGCACATACTTTTCAGCTTGTCAACAACCCATCCCAACTGTTCTGCAGAACTTCTTCCTAGGGCTTCAGACTGTGACTGGTTAGATTCAGACTCTCTGACATACAGCAGTTCCCTGTTACGTCAACCAGGTAATTGACAGGCCCAACTGGATTAACTCTTATGATTTGGGTAGCTTGGAATGTTAGGTCTCCATCCAGGCTAGAAAAATTGCTTTCCCCAAGGAGCCCAAATGGAGCATTGATATAAGTTATTGTAGCATTAACAGAAAAAAAGCAACTGCGTTTGACATCCTTTAGCCTGGCTCTTAAACCAGTTTCATTCCTTAGCAAGCTGATCTTTATTTTCTTTAAAAGATTTATTTATTTATTTAATGTATGTAAGTACAATGTCACTGTCTTCAGACACACCAGAAGAGGGCATCAGATCCCTATTACAGATGGTTGTGAGCCACCGTGTGGTTGCTGGGAATTGAACTCAGGACCTCTGGAAGAGCAGTCAGTGCTCTTAACCACTGAGCCCTCTCTCCAACCCCAAGCTGATCTTTAAAGGTCAAGAACTGAGCTTTTTCCTGTCATCCCCACAGACTTGGAGGGATGTTCATTGCATATTCTATTATTTCAGCTGAGCATGTCTTATTAGTTTTGAGGTATATCCCATGAGGCCTGCTCTCCAGTCACTCCTACTTAGGTCTCCTTTCAGCTCAAAGAACCCTCCTCTTTCCCTTGTTCCAGTTAAGCCATCGAAGCTAGTTTAGAAGGGGGCAGCACCAGGAAAGGTCACATGTTCATACTTCTCCAGCATCACTGCCCTCTGAGCAGGTAGCAGGCTGGCCACGTCCTTCAAAGTCACTGACTAATGGGGCCCGGCTGATAAAGACACAGCTGATGGGCTCTTCTTTGGCAAATGGAGGTAGTGTTTACTGTGACGGTGGTCGTCACAGCCAAACCTTTGAGACTTGTGTCATTTAATTTTTACTTTAGAAGTAAAGGCCTCTCTTCTGGGGGTGAACCTCGGGGACAAAGGCCTAAGCACAAGCCCTGGTCAGATTGCTAGCATTTCAAGAAGAAGAGAAAGAAGGAAAGAAAAATTAAAACAAAGGCGGAGAAAGAGGAAGAGGGAGAGGGGTAGGGAAGGAGGGAGAGAGAAAACACCTCTATGTTCCTGAGCCACAGGTTGATCCAAATCTGTCGTGTTTCTAATGGGGCCCTTTATACTCTACATTATAGCAACCATGGCGAAGGAAGGAAGCTGCGTGTACATACTGCCCGTTGTTTGTTCTCAGTCAGCCTTCAATTTAGATGTCACAGAAAGGGCATCTCAGGAGGAATGTGAGACCCAGTGACCTTGGTGTATGTGAGCCCTCCCCTGCCACGCAGAGAAGAAGAGACAATATGAAGCAGAGCTTCGTCATCACCAACCACATGGCCAGAGAGGCAAGACTGGACCTTGAAATGAGAGGCTGCCTTTATTATAGTCCACCTAAAGATGACACAGAAGCCAGAGCTTTAGCTGCCAGTCCATTACCAAATTCCCAAATAGACTGCCAAATTTCTGAATTAAGCCAAGAATAAAGATTCAATCCCTGGTTTTGGCCTATGTGTCAGGCAGCACAGAGCAGTTCCATTTTCATTAACAAGTACATTATGAACCCATAGAAAGAATATAGAGTCATAAGATCAGTCATAAAAACTAAGAAAAAATCCAAAACCCTGCATATTAATATTGCTGCAACCTGGGATAGTCGTGTTAGTGCTGACTTCTGGATGGAGTGGGGACTCAGGGGGACACTGACAAATTACTAGGGACTGAGAGTTAATAACACCCTGAGCTGAGAGATGAATGGGTAACACCGTGCGAGCGGCTCCAAGGAGAGCTCAGGCCCCAGCACCAGACAGAGACCTCATGCCTTCTTTTTATACATTTTGTCTGGGAGAAGATGCACAGCAAGAACCTACAGCCGTGTCTTTGAATCTTTGATTTGTGGCAGGAGGCAGGGAAGGAATCAGGGAGCAGGACGTGGCACTGCTTTGATGGACACTCAGTAGACTCCTGTCTCTAATTTCCCTGTCAATGATATTCACTGTGAAGTGACTTCTTAAAAAGTATGCTTTAATCCCAGCACTCGGGAGGCAGAGGCAGGCAGATTTCTGAGTTCGAGGCCAGCCAGGGCTACACAGAGAAACTCTGTCTCGAAAAACCAAAAAAAAAAAAAAAAAGTATGCTTGAAAAAAAAGTATGACTTGAGCTAGCTGTAATCCTGGGGCACAGAGACTTAGGCAAAAGGGTTGTTGCAAGCTCAAGACTGAATTACAAAATGTATACCAGGCCAGCCAAGGCCACATGAGAAAAAATTCTGTCTCAGAAGTTGTGGGGGTGTAAGAGGGCTGGAGAGATGGCTCAGTGGTTAAGAGCACTGACTGCTCTTCCAGAGGTCCTGAGTTCAATTCCCACCAACTACATGGTAGCTCACAACCATCTGTAATGGGATTCTTCTGGTGTCTGAAGACAGCTATAGTGTACTCATATAAATAAAATAAATAAGTGAATCTTTTTCAAAAAGAAAGAAAAGAAAAAATTGTGTCTGTGTGTGTGTGTTTGTGTATGATTTGGGAAAATGTCATAATGAAACCATTATAATGTATAATTAAGATATACTCAGGAAAGCATTTTAGGGGACTGGAGAAATGGCTTCATAATTAGGAGTGTATCTTACTCTTATAAAAGACACAATTTAGCAAGGCAATGGTGGTGCACGCCTTTAATCCCAGCACTTGGGAGGCAGAGGCAGGTGGATTTCTGAGTTTGAGGCCAGCCTGGTCTACAGAGTGAGTTCCAGGACAGCCAGGGCTACACAGAGAAACCCTGTCTCAAACAAAAACAAAAACAAAAACAAAAACAAAAACAAAAACAAAAAACAAAAAATAAAATAAATTAAAATAAAAGACACAACTTAATTTCATAGCTCCAGTGACAGGGGCTCACAAGTGCCTGGGGCCCCAGTTGTACTTGGATGGAACATCCCTGACCTCCAAGGGCGATTGCACTCACATGTGCATACCTATCCCACGAATACACATACACATAAATAAAACTTTTTAAAATATTTCCTAAATGGAATAATAACTGAAAAGCAAGCAGACTAGCTCTACAAAGGGCGCTGGGAGTGTAGCTCAAGGGCAGAATGTTTGAGCCCGCAGGTTCCAGCCTCAGACTATACACAAAGGCATGGGAATAGTACATTTAAAATATACTCAATACTTATCCTTGAGCTACAGGTGTGGCTCAATACTAGAGCATGTGCTTAG
Source organism: Rhynchomys soricoides (assembly GCA_019843965.1). Lineage (NCBI taxonomy): Eukaryota > Metazoa > Chordata > Mammalia > Rodentia > Muridae > Rhynchomys > Rhynchomys soricoides. The sequence continues at coordinate 379,359 of JADRCH010000170.1, read as the reverse complement.
CTTGCCCCAAAATGGATGCAACTGGATTAAACCAACCACTGAAAGACAATATGTTTTCTCTCTGTTTTTGTTTCCTAAATTTCATATTAATACATAAAGTCACACATGTATGTGTATGTATGTAATAGATGTGTGTATGTATAAAGAAGTCAAACTGTCTATCAGGACAAAGAGACAACCTAAGGAACAAGAAGGCATGGATATGAGAGGGAATGTATTCAATTATAATCACATATATGAAGCTTAAGCATCAAATAATTACAATAATCCTGTGACTCTAAACTATTTTTTTTTTCTTTCAGGATGACTTTGGGAATCTTTGCAAATTGTATATTCTGCTTGAAAGTCAAGTACTTACCTCGTCAGCAGAAGAAAAAGCTGCAAACTGATATTAAGGAAAATGGCGGAAAGTTTTCCTTTTTATTAAATCCTCAGGTACTTCCAAATCTCACCAGTTACTTTCTGATTAATAGGATGTGCTCAGGGAACACTGCTCATGGCTAGAGAGTAAGAGAGAAGACTGGGCAGGAAACAGCGTGAGAAGGCTGGAGACACTGAGACGTGGCCCCCTTGGGGATAAGCCAGAAGAAGCAGAGGATGCCAGAGCCCAGCCCAGCCCAGACTGTTCTACTCTGGGCACTTTGTAACTTTGTCTCTTCCTTGTGAATCTGATCTTTTGAGCTTAGCCATAGATGTAAATAGAATTTTAGAACACTGTGAGCTCTCAAAAGAGAAAAGTCACGTTGTACCTGTTTGAGAAAGGCACACTATCACTGGTCAGTAGCTCAGCTGGGCTCACAGAAGTGCAGTGTGAACTAATCTTTCCGTGGTAGCTTATGTCATAAGAGCTGAAGGAAGCTATTGCTTCTCAAGAGAATTGCAACTCTAAATGTTTAGATACAGAGTTCCACAAGTGGATATTAATCTTGAGAACTGTTAAGGCAATGTCCTCTTTTATTTAAAAAAAAAAAAAAAGGCACTATGGAAGTCTAAAGTCATTGTGTCCCAGACTACCTGACCCTGTCCTTAGTTCTGTTGGTAGGTCTGACCCTGGCCACCTCTCCCTGCGTCCATCCCAAGCACTAGCCACGGTGAGCCTCCTCTGTTCTGAGAGGCAAGGTCAGCTCCAGCAGGGTATCATAAAAGGAATATCCCCATTCACCTCCAGATCAGGCAGAGCAGTACATGCTCCCATCACATGGGAGACTTCCCAGCCTCACCATTTTCGTGGGTGGATAAATAATCCACTTAAAAGTAATAACTAAGCTGCCTTCTGGGTACTGAGTTGCCCATGGTCTTTGGTGTTCAGGAAACTCTTGCGTACTGTGTATGAGACATTTTAGATTCCTCCTCCTCCTCCTCCTCCTCCTCCTCCTCCTCCTCCTCCTCCCCCCTTCTCCCTCCTCCTCCTTCTTCCTCCTCCTCCTCTTCCTCCCCCCTCCTCTCTCTTTTTCTTCTTCCTCCTCCACTTCTTCTTGCTCCTCCTCCTCTTTCTTGCCAATGTATATATATGTTTGAAATGTGCAAAGAAGACACAAAGCCAGGTGTGGTGATACATGTCTATAATTCTAGCACTTGGAAGGTTGAGGCCAGAGGATTAAGTTCTGGACCAGACTGGGCTACACAGTGAGAATGCAATAAAACGTAACAATAAGTAAGCATCTGTATATATGTATGCATACATATATATGGAATGAACTTAAAGATAATTTTAAGTGGAAAAGCAAGCTCAAATAGTAAGAAAGCTAGCTACCTTTTGTGTGGTTGTATCTGTTGTCTATAAAGCAGAGCTCTAGAAAGATCTATGAGGAGCAGATCTCAGTAGCACCCCTGGGGGAGGACACTGGCATCAGTAGGCAGGGAGGATTAGCAAATACCTATTACTACTTTATAAACGCTTAGAACATGCATGTACTCTTTAGTCACACTATATAAAATTGGAGGCTGGGGTGATGGTTCAGTGGGTAAAATCTGGCCATACCATCATGAAGCCCTGAGTTTGGACCCCCAGAACCCATGTAAATGAAGAAGCATGGTCTGTAATCCCTGAGCCCCCACAGTGAAACATGCGGTAGAAACAAAAGAATCCCTGTAACCTCTTGTAATATCTGTGGCAAATGACACAGAAGAGACCCTATTGCACACAAGGTAGATGGTGAAGACTGATGTCCACTGTTGTCCTCTGACTTCCACACCCACAGAGTGGCTTCTGTGCACACTCACACACATCACAAACACATCACACACATGCACACATGTGTGCACCCCCAGTATTTCAAAAACTAGAACTACAGAGTAACAAAATAACTACCTTTTGTGCCTCTCTCCCTTGACTAAAGAAATAACAGCCAAGTATGTAAAGATGTATAGATGATACTGTTCACAGCATGGAGAACTTGGAAGCAACCTGCGATGTAGACCACCCATATGCGTAGTCTAATTAATCACTGTGGCTTAGGGCAAGGGATTAGCTCAGTGTTAGAGGGATTCCCTCGCACAGTCACAGCCCTGGGTTTGATCTAGAACTTAAAGATAGATGGGACAACCTGGGTTTTTTTTGTTTTTTTTTTTAGTTTTTTTAGAACTGTAAATTATGTTTTTCAAAAATCTAGAAAAATTGCTACAAACTACCTTAAAATAAGACCTTTCAGGGTACAGATTCAAATGCTGTTCTTAAATTTTGCTTTTACTACTGTGTGATAGACTTGCTGTTTTTCCGTAGTGCACACATGTCATCGTAGACAGTGCTGACATCCTGAATCGGTGTCATCTGAACTCCATCCAAAAGAATGATATCCAGATTGCCAACCCAGCATTCATACAAGACTCTGTCAGACAGAGGAGACTCCTAGATGTGAAGAATTATGATCCTATGTCACCAGCTATGACAGCACCTCCAGCTGAAAAGAGCAGTTCTGGTGAGTGTGTCCTGGCAAGCACTTACTATGTCATACATGCCATGGTAGACATTTTGACATGTCAGAGGTGTTACTGGGAAAAAACTATCCAGAAATACTCCAAATTAATTATGTTTCATTTTGCCTCAGAAACAAGAAACAAAATCCTGAAGGATGATAGGCCAACTTAGCAACAGTTCGAGATTTTTCTACTCTGGTCAGACTCAAAATGACTAGTAAACCCTGGAGGTTTCAGAATATTTGATGTACAATTTTGAAAAATATTACCTTTTAATTTATTTATTTTGCTTATATGTGAGAATGGGTGTCCCATGGTACACTTGTGGAGGTCAGAGGTCAACCTTGGGTATCATCCTGAGGAATGCTGTCCCCCTCCTTTCTGATAGGGCCTCTCAGTGGCATGGCGCTCACTAATTAGCCTAAAATGGCTGTCAAAGAAGCTCCACCTCCCCAGCGCTGGGATTATAAGATTGCTCAGCTAAACTCACCTTTATACTTAGGTGCTGGGGATGAAACTCAGGTCCTCATGGCTGCAAAGTAAATGCTTTACTAGCTGAGCAGCCCCAGCCTCTGTGAATAATTTTAACTGGGAATAAAATAATACTTGATTTTTTTTTTTTAAGTTATTACTGGGATGGTAAGATGGTGCAGGAGATTTACTGGAGCCTAAGAGTTCATGGCTGGTTTGGGTAACATGCTGAAACTCTCAACTTAAAAAAAAAAATCCAAAAACCCAACAAAACAAAAACAGCTGGGGCTGAGAGTGTGGCCCAGCAATAGAGTGCTTATCCAAAGTGCATAAGGCCCCAAGTTTGAGTCCCCAGAACACTGAAGGGGAGAGAAATTATATAGCAAATATCTATATTTAAGAATCATAACAAGCCTAGCTGTGTTGGCACACACCTTTAATCCCAGTATTTGGGAGGCAGACGGTTCTCTGGGTTCTAGGCCAGCCTGGTCTACACAGTGAGTTCTAGCAGCCAGAGATATACAGAGAAAACCTGTCTTGAAAAAAAACAAAAAAAAATTAGCAGTTAGTTTAACCATAATTAATTATAAGCCTTTGAATAGTCAACAACTTCTCCTTTGAATTCTAGAAATGCAATCAGAAGATCTGCCTTCAGACAACACCCCAGAGAAGGAAAACACTGAAGTCATTGAGTAAGCAATCTTGTTAGCTTCAATCATAGTATTAAAATTGCAAATGACGCAAGGGTGAATGGAATGCTTGCCTGTAAGCCAGCACTTGGGAGGCTGAGGCAGGGCTGAGCTACCACTAAAACCAAACAAGCAAAGGACAGGTGACACGTTGGGCTTCTTTGTACTGTAAAAGGATACTGACATAGCCCAGAAAGTGCTGATGCCATTGCTAGGAGCCAGAGCCCCAACCAAGCGCAGTGACTGGAGAAGATGGCAGTGTCTCTGCATCTGCCCTGCCCTCGACTCCCTGTGCACCCAAGGCTCTGGGCATTAGTGCTTGGGAATCACAAAGAGGAGGGTGGAGATTTCCCTGGTCATCCCTTACTGAGTGCACACTCCACCCACAAACATGTAAAATCAGAAAATAAAAATTAATAAATTAGTTATGCACAAGATGAGCCCAGCTCATTCCCAGTTGTTTTAAAATACCTAAGGAGGCACTGGGGACTTCTTATGTACAAAAGGAATTAAGAAGTTCTGTGTGGTCTAAAGTTTTATTTCAATCATAAATGTTTAATTATACACATTTCAGGGTTTCTGCAGAGAATGTTGAAATTCCTCCCTTTCATCAAGACTTTGAAGTTGTGAAATATAACATCTTGGAAAAAGTAAGAGTCTGATTTCCACTTCAGTTTATGTAGCACGTGGGATCAGGGCTTCAGGCATGCTAAGCAAGTTCCAATCCAGCCACTCATGACACATATTTAACAATATAAAATGTCAATATGGCATTAGAGATAAGCCTCTCTCCTGTCATTTACAGTTTCTTATATTTGGACAGGATAGATTGACATCAGATATTTATGCCATGTTGAATTGTTCCATTTACATTAAAGGAAAACAGGAAATTTTATTGGGCAGTCACACAAATAATAATCAACATTTGCCTTTGAAGTGGTGTCCCACTTATATTTCTAGATAAATATAAATCTTAAAGGGTATTTCTCTCTATAATAAGAAAAATATAAAAAGCGACATATAAACAGAAAATAATATACCAAAATATTGATAGTGATTGTATCGCTGTGATAGTTTCAAGTGATTTTTACTCTCTTGATACATCTGTGTTTTCTAAGATACTTCTCCAGATGGCATGCATTGCTCCAGCATATCAGCAGCCGTTTTGGATGTGGAGTGTGGCTAGTCTCTGCTTCTAAAATGTACCCTGTATTGCAGGTGGGAGTGGACCAAGACCCTGAGACTGTGGTGGTGGAGCTGCAGAGCTCCCAGGACCCAGGGAGCTACCCCTTTGTGATAGCAGCACACTTCCTCCTGGCTGATAAAAAGGTAGCAAAGAATCCCCTCTTCTATCTTTCCTTCCTTCTCCTCCTCCTCCTCCTCCTCCTCCTCCTCCTCCTCCTCCTCTTCCTCTTCCTCTTCTTCCTCCTCCTCAATCTTTTCCCCCCCTCTTCCATCGTTTCCTCCTCCTCCTTCAGCTTTTCCCCCTTCTCCTCAATCTTTTCCTCCTCCTCCTCCATCTTTTCCTCTTCCTCCTCCATTTTTTCCTCCTCCTCTATCTTTTCCTCTTCCTCCCCCATCTTTTCCTCTTCCTCCCCCATCTTTTCCTCCCCCTCCTCCATCCTTTCCTCTTCCTCCCCCATCTTTTCCCCCTCCTCCATCTTTTC
>JADRCH010000170.1:325993-373606 GCA_019843965.1 Rhynchomys soricoides | reverse complement strand
TTTCCTCTTCCTCCCCCATCTTTTCCCCCTCCTCCATCTTTTCCTCCCCCTCCTCCATCCTTTCCTCTTCCTCCCCCATCTTTCCCCCTCCTCCATCTTTTCATCCTTTATTCCTTTTTTCCCTCTTTTTTTTTTTTAATGAGACAGACGGTCTCACTCTGTATTCCAGGCTTGCCTCAAACATGGCAGTCCTCCTCCATTGGCCTCCCTAGTGTTACGATTACTGGTATGAGCCACACACCTGCCTCACACCAGATTCTTCCCTGTGATCCCCCGTGACAGTTCTAACACTGCTGTGCATGGGAAGTGCTCAGGGCTCATGGTCATAGGAGATCACAAGGATGGCTTTGCAGAAGCTGTAGCTTTTGTCCTATTCAGTGTCAAGTATGAGCCCAGTTGTGATGTAAAACAATTCTGAAATAAAAATGAATCCAAAACAACTGCCTAAACGTTAACTAAAGTGTGCAACAGGCAACACCCACCAGAGTGTCTTCTCACATAGATATTCAACCTTATAGATCTACTGTGGCCAGAAACACAGCAGCCGGTAGGACACTGAGTCCATTCTTCAGTGAGAGAGGTCCTCACACAGATCCATCCAGGCTCTGGAAGCTTCTCTTCTTGCCCCTAGCCCAGATGTCACCCAGATGTACAGGAAACATATTCACATCAAACTGAGATCTGAGAAGCCCGGACCCTCAGAAGCTCAGATCCTTTATAACATAGGTTCCAAATGACCATGGAGATGTACCCAGGTCTATGCTACTCTCAAGAAAGGCCAAAGCTTCGGTTTCCACCACATGTGGCTGAAGTCCTAATCTGTGTGCAGTTTACCAGAGATGTCACTAGAATTACAGCTGACTATGTTTGAAGAGGTGGAAGGCTTGCATTCTGGAACTGGTCTCACTCTTCCCTCAGCCTCTCATGTTGGGGTTACAAGTCTACACTACTGCACCAGCCTTATAGCTGGTTAAACCTTTTATCAGGTTTCCGTGGGAACAGAGCTAGAACCTTAGCCCAGGGACAGATGTTCCCAAATAGGTGATATTTAACCTTGGGCCCCAAAATATGTGACTATTCCATTATTTGGATAAAAAGTAATTCAAACTCAAATTGAAAACCATGGTAGACTGTGTTATATTTTTAAAAAGAGTAACAGTACATAGTCCGTACTGGTGCACCTTGGTTACCTCCCATCCTTAGCAAGCTCACACCTGAGCACTCCAGTGGAGGCTCGCTGTCCACCTGCCAGGAGTACACCTCACCTAGCAGCAGTGAAAAGTGTTCTGCCAAATGCTTCCTCCTGCTTGCCCCACTTCATAATGCCAGCAGAGTAGAAATCTCCAAAAAGTTCCATCGTTAAGATAATCTTCATCACTTAGCAAAATACCAGAAATAATAAACTTGTAAAAACAAAAGATTGGGGCCAGGGAAACAGCTTAGAGGCTGCTGCTCGCTTCTTATCCAAAGGAACTGAGTTCTGCTCTCAGCATCCATTTTTAACAATTGAAAAAGAAAAGCTTTAGTGTGGGGTTATTACTCAGAGATAGAAACCTTGCGTTGCAGATTTGAGGCCTCTGTGGTTCTCTTTGGCCATGGGACAATTAAAATCCAAACTCTAGCATCTACCTTGTAAATGGAGTGACTTGGGTGTACACTTCATTTCTGTAAGTTTCAGAGATAACCGGCAGTGGACAGTCTAGGAGGGTGACATAATCCTTAGCTGTACACCTCAGAGTCAGGACTAGCCAACATCTAGCGGACACCAGGACTCTCAAGTGGGCAAATCTTTCTCTGTTGTCTGGGGTCGATGAAAGTTGTGTTGCTCACTGTCATGAGATAAGTTTCCAAGAAGAGCTGAAAGTCTCCTCTGCAGGAGGAGCCTGGGCCTTTCACACCGTTTGCCTGACCTCTTCTGGCCTCTTCCTTGCTGGAAGCTTATTTCTTTTGACTGATTCCTGTCCCCAGCAATACCATCCTTTATAAGGTATTTTTCTCCCCTTCCCTAACCTTGATTGACCTTTTTCATTTCCAAAAAGGAGTAGAATGCCATTCTCCAAAGTTTATTAAACCAATGTACAAACAAAGACTCCACAGGCTCTGCCCGAGTGCTGGGATGAACGCTTTGCTCCCCCATAAGGGGTCTTTTCTCTCTGTTCTGCCCACTCTGGCTGTTTCCTCCCTTAACTCCAGTTTTAAAGGCAGTCTTTGTAAGAAACTGAATGACTTAAGTGTTCCTTTTCTATCGCTGTGGTAGAAACACCATGACCAAGGGTCTTATCATAGTGGCAGGGCAGTGTAGCAGCCAGCAAGCGGGAGAGCTCCTGTCTCCAAAAACAGAGTTAAGAAGGAACTGGGAATGAGTAGATAGGACATTTGAAACTGGAAACAAAGCCTGCCCCACCCCCATGCAAGGCCATACCTCTAAGCCACCTCACAAAATAAAAATAAAAACAACTAGGGGCCATGCCCTGCCATCAGGGCCCATGGGAGGCATTTTCATTCACGCCATCATAGCAATCCTTAAGCAAAGTCTGCACACCCTCGTGACAGGATGTAGGTATTCACTGAAGATGAGCTTGTCAGTAAGTTAACGGTGTCTTTTCTGTGTGCTGCAATTCGTAGACTAAAAGAGCGAGCACTGGAAAGCAAACCTCTGAAGGGGCAATTGAATATTATGAAAGTTACCTGGGAGACCTGGAGAGACGTGGATTTCTACTCCAAGAACACTGCACGGTGGAAGCAACACAGTTAGCATCTGAGAAACTACAGGCAGTAAGCTGGCTTTGAGATGACGATTGTGTCGGGCTGGCTCAGTTGGGAGGCGCGCTGTGTGATTGCGGTTTGGTTTGGTTTGGTATTTTAGATACTCTCTCACTCTAGTCCAGGATGGCATCTAACAAACACCCTGCTTCAGCCTAACTGCCGAGATTCTAGATGGCACCACCATACCCAGATGGTGGTGGTGGTATTATTATTATTATTATTATTATTATTATTATTATTATTATTGTTATTATTATTATTTTTCTTTTCTTTTCTTTTTTTTTCTTTTTTTTAAAGTAGGGTCTTACCATGTAACTCTGGCTGACTTAGAACTCATTATGTAGACCAGGTTAGCCTTAAATTCACAGAGATTCACCTGCCTCTGTTTCCTGGGTGCTGTGGTTAGAGGCGTGGGCTCCCATGCCCAGCAATATGAATATATTTTGTAGTTAGTTGTGTATGGATGTTTTGCCTGTATGCCTGTCTGTGCATTACATGTACTGACAGGGGCCAAAAGAGGGCATCGCATTCTCTGGAACTGGAGTTACAAATGGCTATGAGCTGATATGTAGGTGCTGGGAATCAAACCTAGGTCCCCGAAGGGCAGCTCTTAACCTCTGAACTATCTCTCTAGTCTTTTTTCAAAATTTTAATAGAAATATTTTTTTGGTCAGGTGTGGTGGCTTACACTTATGATCCACGCACTTTAAAGGTGGAGTTGAGAAGATCGAGGGCTCAAGTTTATCCAAAGTGATGTAGTATCATAGAAGCCAGCCATTGTTTCATGAAGTTCTGTCTCAAAGAAGGAAATATTGCCTTTATTAAAAACAAAAATAGAAACCTGGCAGGGGAGAAGGAAAGCTAAGAAAAAGATAAACTTGAAGCCATGACACTGGACAGTGAGATATGGGACAAGCCACGGTGGTATTTCTTATTGCAGCAGCAACCTCACAGCTTTGCGCGATTCCCCTACAGTCTTGGCTTATTCCAGGCTCCTTAACTTACACGGCATGTGCTTGATGCCCTGATGGGCCCATATCTTACAGAGTAAAGGAAAAGATGAGAGAAAGAATAAACTGGAAGTGATAGGAGAGGGGTATTTCCTGAGTAAGTGGCAGAGAGGGATGAGGAGGAGAAAGGAGGCCTGGGCATACCAGCTGCCTAGAGTCTCTTGTGTGGCTGTCACAAGATACACGAGACTAAAAACTTTATCAAGTTTATTTGGTTCCCATCTGGTGGCTTGAAAGTCTAAGTCCCATGACACTGGCATCTAGTTGAAGGTCCAGAGTGGGGCCAAGCTGCCAGCATTTGAATCTTGAGGGACACTTAAGCCATTCCTAGCCATAGTGCCTGGCTGGGGGACGGGGGGAGTGCCTCTCTTGAGCTATTTTTTTCTCATGCTTTGTTTCTGGGTCTCTTGTTTGGTTAGTTGGTTAGTTGATTAATTGGTTGGTTGGTTGGTTGGTTGGATGCTTGCTTGCTTGCTTGCTTATGAGGTTGGAAATGGAACCCAGGGTCTCAGATACACTAGGCAAGTGCTCCACTATTGACCTACACCTGACTAGCTCCTGTGTCAGTTTTATACAAAGTGCTCATGAGGACTTTTCTTGGCAGTGATTCTTTGTCACTTCACATTCCAGTTGCTTTTGGAAGAGGACTTAAGTTCAGGCACCCTGAGCCAGGAGGTGAGCGATTTGCTGGAGGTGATCTGGACAGAAGCTCTGGGCCACCTGGAGCACACTCTCCTGAAACCAGTGAACAGCATGAGCCTGAATGATGTAAGTCAAGTGTGTTGCTGATGGGTAGGTGGAAGCATGGGCGCTAACAGTCATGTGCTGCCTGGTCTGCTCTGAAGGCCACCCCTCACTGTTCTTTCCCTGTCCCTGAAGATCCAGATGTACCTGTCGTGTCAGTTCTTAGTGGTGGCCAATATAGGCCTCAACATTGGTGCAGAGGAACGGGGGTCCGTGGCACTTAGATAGCCAACTCCTGACTGCTTCACAGCATCTCCTTCAGCCTCTCACCTTCTCGCTGTCTTAGGGAAGGCAACACCAGGACATGCTGTTCACTTTTCCATTATGTATAATGGTGATTAAAGAACAAGTGGTTGACAGAACTCATGTGACTGAGCAGTCATATGAAGATGAGGCAGGGAGTGTTCCCCTATGGGGTGAAGCTGATTGTTTCAGGGAGAAACTGACTTCTTGTGATTAAGTCCATAATGCACTTGATAATTAGGAACATGGTCCTGGTTTGATGCTGACATCACTCTACACGATTCCCTGGGAAAAGCATGTCTCCTACAGTTCTGTTTGCATTCCTGTCTGCTTGTGTACCTATGTGTTCATGTGCGCACATATATAGAAATATGATGCTGCATTTTTCTTCACTGGTATGGCCACTGACAAATTGCCCATGATCCAGTGAGTAACCCTGCGTTTAGACAAATTGAAGCAACCCTCGGTAAACTCAGTGAGCTATTTAAGAAATAGCCTTCCTATGGTCCCTCCACTTCCCTGAAGCACCTCCCTAGGGAGTAAGCCTTCAAGCATGGGCCTTAGAAACACAGTCAAGACCCAAACTAACAGGATTGAAATGGCAGAAGAATTAATAAAGGACATTCTGTAGCGTGAAATATTAAAAAGCAATCCACACTATCGCTGGCAAGACACCAGCCTAATCTCATCTCGTGGAGACCCTCTGACCCGGAGCTCTGAAATCTCTCCACCCAGCTCGCTCAGTTCCCACTGGCGGGTCGCTACCACTCTAGCCCCACGCTTCCAAATTCCCACAGCTACAACTTTCTGTTTCTTTTAAAGGCCCAAACTGTAGCAGCACCAGCAGTCTGTAGAAGACTCATGGTTCCATTGTCCCCAGCAGCTGTTTTAGATATTTTTATAGCTGTCTCTTCAGTTTTGTGACTATCAAGAATTAGCTTTTAAGAAGATTATTTGCTTTTGTGTCTGCAGGTGAGTAAAGCAGAAGGGATTCTCCTTCTGGTAAAGACAGCACTGAAGAATGGAGACCCACCGGAACAACTGCAGAAGACAATGGCTGAGTTTTACCAGTTGCTGCCTCACAGACATCCAGCATCAGAAGATGTTAACCTGAGGCTGTTAGCTCAGAAAGAGGACCTTTGTCAGGTGTGACCCTGGAAGAAAGAATTCTGTTTAAAATATGTGGCTGGGTCATCCCTTTAAAATACGGTGAATTAGGGCTGGAGAGATGGCCCAGTAGATAAGAGCACTGGCTGCTCTTGCAGAGCACCTGAGTTCAGTTCCGAGCACCCAGAAGGTGGCTCACAACCGTCTGTAACTCCAGTTCCACAGGATCCAGTGTCCTCCTCTGTTATCTGTGGGCACCAGGCATGTGTGTGTTATACATGCATGCATGTGGGCAAATACTCATACAGATAAAACAAAATAAGTCTTTAAAAAATAAAATAAAGCTGGGCATGGTGGCACATGCCTTTAATCCAGCACTTGAAATTGAAACAGGCATATCCCTGTGAATTTGAGGTTAGCCTGGTCTACATAGCGAGTTCAAAGATAGCCAGAGCTATGTAGAAAGGCCCTGTCTCAAAAAACAAACAGAAATATGATAGTAGTAGTAGTAGTAGTAGTAGTAGTAGTAGTAGTAGTAGTAGTAGTAGTAGTAAAAATAATATAAAAAATAAGATATATATGGTGAATAAAGCCAGGCATGGTTATGTACGCCTGTAATCCCAGCAGTAATGGGAGGCAGAGGCAGAAGAACCAGGAGTTCAAGAGCAGTCTCAACTACATAGCAAGTCTTACACTAGCCAGGACTACATGAGGCCCTATCTCAAAAAAGGGGGGTGGGGTAGGCTGTAGAGATGGCTTGGTGATTAAGAGCACTTGTTGCTCTTGTCAAGGACTGGGTTCAGCTCCTAGCACCCACATGGTGGCTCACAGCCATCGATGACTCCAGTTCCATGGGATCCCATGTCTTCTTCTGACCTCTACCAGCACCAGACATGTACATTGTACATATACATATATGCAGGCAAAACATTCATACATATAAAATAAAAAAATGAATGTCTTTTTTTAAAAAAAAAAGAATGTGTGCTGGGCGAGGTGGCACACACCTTCAATCCCAGCACTTGGGATGCAGAGGCAGATGGATCTTGAGTTCCAGGCCAGCCTGGTCTACATAGTGAGTCCTAGGACAGCCAGGGCTACATAGAGAAACACTATATCAAAGAAAGAAGGAAGGAAGGAGGGAAGGAAGGAAACAAAAGGTGATACTTGAGCTGGGATCCAAGACTGAATAAAAAGGAGAAAGTGAGCTGAGCATTGGAATTTCATCTTTCTCTGCGTCCTGACAGCAGAGATGATGTTACCAGAGTTCTCACAATCCTGCCACCATGCCTCCTCTGCCATGATGGACTGTATCCCCCTTAAACCAGGAGCCAAAAAAACCTTTCTTCCTTCCTTCCTTAGGTTGCCTTTGTCAGGTATTTTGACACACTAATGAGAAATTTAAATTGCTAGACTAATGTACACTTCTATTGTGCTATCAGTGAGGCAATTCTTTCTATCTATCTACCTATCTATCTACCTATCTATCTATCTATCTACCTACCTACCTACCTACCTACCTATCTACCTACCTACCTACCTACCTACCTACCTACCTATCTATCTATCTACCTATCTATCTGTCTACCTATCTATCTACCTATCTATCTACCTACCTATCTATCTTTTAGTCTATATTGAGAATTTCACTATACTGGGAATTTTCACTAGCCTTGGATTCCTGGGCCTGAGTAATCCTGCCTTAGTCTCTCAAGTAGCCAGGAAAATTGTGTTGTACCAACCCTACTGATCTTTAAATCTTTATTTTTACTTTTGAGACATAGTCTTACACTGCAACTTGGGCTGGCCTGGAACTTACTATATAACCTAGGCTAACCTTGAACTTATAGCAGTCTTCTTGTTTTCTCTCCCCAAGGACTAAGGTTATAGGTATGAGCTACCATGCCCAGCATTGTGACCTGTATTTGTCCAGTTTAGTATACTACCAACATCAAATATTAATCAAAAACTTTGTGAAAAAAACTAATCTTTATCTTTTTGGAAAATATTAATTTAATATACATACTAACTTGGATATGTGGTATCTCTAACATCTCTGTATCGTTTCTGCCCACAGCTGATAAGAGACATGGTGAATGTTTGTGAAACTAATTTATCCAAACCCAACCCACCATCTCTTGCCAAATATCGAGCTTTGAGATGCAAAATCGAACACATTGGACAGAATACTGAAGAGTTTTCCAGGGTTAGAAAAGAAGTATTGCAGAATAATCGAAGGTAAGCGTGAAGCAAGTCTCAGGCAGCGATGCAGTGCTCTTGAGATCCTGTTAGCAAGTCAATCGAGTCGAGTAGAGAAGGTAATCTTCTACATTCCAACAAGACATCTGCTAGATGATGACAAAGAGTTACTCTCTGTGTTTACATTGTCTTGAGGGACTGAAGAGATGACACGGTGGGTCAGAGCATGTGCTACTAACCCCAACAACATGACCTTGATCCCCAGGCTCCACAAGGTGGAAACAGAGAACTAACCCCCACAAGTTGTTCTCTAACCTTCACAGGAGTGCCATGACACCCGTGGGCACATACACACTCTTCTGCACGTGCACACATGCACGCACACAGGGGTGCACACACACACCAAATAAATAATTGCAATTTTAACCGTCAGTCTTATCCGGGGGAATATCCTATGCTAACAAGTCTCCCATTCTTCCACTCTGCTTTCTGGATGACCTGATCTTTTATTGCTATTATTATGATGATGGCGTGCATATGTGATGTGTGCATGTGAGTGTCACATGTGGTGGTCAGAGCACAACTTTCTGGAGCTGGCCCTCTTCTTTACTGTGGGCTCTGGTTTACCTAAAAAGCACTTTACCAGCTGAGCCATCCTGCTACCCTGTGACCTAATCTTGCTGAAGATTAGGTTTAAACTTCCAGAGGCTAAAAGTGTAGCTCAGCAAAAGGTGGCCCAGTTTCATTAGCATGTGTAGGGCCTTGGGTTCCATCGGAGCATCACAAGAGCACATACACAGTGCAAGAGTATTTCAAAAGAGAGTTTATTCATTTAAGATTTAAACATACAGTAACATGGGTGTGTGCTCTTCTGGCATGTCCATCTGTGGCATGAAAAATGTGCTGAAATGCTTGGGAAACCCATTGTGATGGTTGGGAGTTTTATCATTACTGTATTTCTTTAAGTGATGTGGGGGTGCTATGGTGTCCGTGTGGAGGCCACAGGACAACTTTTGGAGTCAGATCTCTCCTTCCGTCATGTGGGTCTCTGAGATGGACCTCAGATTGCCACATTTGGTACCTGCCAGCCCTGTGCTGGTTAGTTTTGAATAGGACTTGACACATCCTGTCACCTGTGAATGTCTGTAGAGGACTGTCTTGATTGTTAACTGAGCTAGGAAGGCTGGGCAGCACCATTCCCTGGTTTGGGGTCCTGAATAGTGTAAGAGAGGGAAAATATAGCTGAGAGAAAGAGTAAACAAGTAAGGGTCTGTGCTTTATTCTCTCTCCTTGGTGTTGGTGTGAGTGTGGTGTGACTCACTGCTCTACGTTCTGCCTGTACTTCTCATCAGTGATAGACTGTAGTCTGGAATTGTAAACCAAAGAAACCCTCTCATCCCCTAAGTTGCTCTTGGTCGGGGTACTTTACAATAGCAACAGAGATGACACCAGGACAGAAGCCATTAAATGTGACCTGTAATTGCATCCCCAGCCTGTGATTAGTGATTCCTCCACATTTTTTCTTGGCTAAGACTGTCTGGATTGGTTTGATTTGATTTGGTTTGAGACAGGATCTCATTCTTCAGCTCAAGATGTCCTTGACCTTACTTAGAGAGATCCCCCTGCCTCAACCTCCAGGGGGCTGTGATTATAGGCATGAACACCATGTCCTAATGGTGTCCTAAGACAAATGTACTTTGTAAAAGTTTAAAAACAATGTAAAACTACAAAGAAAGAAATCTCTGCCGACCTCACTGTCACTGCCCACGGGTTGAGATAAGGTCTTACTCTGTAGCCCAGGCTAACCTAGAACTTACTATGTAGACCATGCTGGCCTTGAGCTTGTGCAATCCTCTTGCCTGTTTCCTAACTGCTAGGACAACAGGTGTGCACCACCATGCACAGCCTTGATTGACATTAATCGTTTCTATATACATAGTCCACCCATGAACCAAAGTCAATGCTTCTGACCATGGTGCCCCTCAGCAGGGTCCCAGTGTCCCATACCTCCCTGTCTTGGCCTGTCATGATGGCTTGGCAGCCATCATGGATCTTCCTCCCACCACACCCTGTCCCTTGAGTTGTCAGCTTCTCTCCACTCACGCTGCCATCACCTTTGGTGAGGATGACATCATCCCATCCCTGGTCCACCTCAGCCTCACTGATGTGTTTTCCTCTCCTACTCACCCGGTCAACTTGAGTTCCTGTAATAGCCCGTAGGGTCGTCATGTGCCTTGCACCATGCTATGTTGTAGTAAATGTCACCCCAGAAGAGTGGCCTTTCCACCATGCTTTTTTCTGGACCTAGTTGGTCCCCTAGTAACACATAAATAATTTGGTAACTTAATTCTTGCCTCTCTCATTAGAATCTAAACTCCACGAAGCCAGAAGCCCTGTTGTCTTATTTCTAACTCCTGGGGAAATATTCAGCACACATTATGATAGCGAATGCATAAATGAATGCATTTCTAACCCATGGTCATAGGGAACCTGCTGTAGCTTGACACAGCCCATGGGTGGAGTAGTTACATGTGAGCTGCTTGGTTTCCATCAACTAGACAAACTAGAGTTATCTGAGTAGAGGGAACTTCACTGGGGGTCTGCCTCCAGAAGACTGACCTGTAAGCATGTCTCTGGGACTTGAATAAAGATTGGTATGGATGGCCTAGCCCACTGTGGACAGTGGTAGCCCTGGACATGTGATCCTGGGTTGTATAAGAAAGCAGGCCACAGAGAACAAGCCAGTAAGCAGCATTTGTCTGTGGTCTCTTCTTCCATTCCTGCCTCCAGGTTTCAAGCCTGCTTGTGTTTGACTTCCCTCCGTCATCATGGACTGTGTAACCTATAATCCAAAAAACCAAAAAACTAAAGAAAAAAAAAAAAACCCAAAACTTTTCCTCTTGCATTTGGCCATGGCAGCAACAGAAAGAAAAGTGTGTGTGTGTGTGTGTGTGTGTGTGTGTGTGTGTGAGAGAGAGAGAGAGAGAAAGAGAGAGAGCGAGCATGCATTTGCCACAGTGTGCATGAAAAGATCAGAGAATGGTTTGTGGGGGCTTGTTCTTCCTCTCTACCACATGGCCCCCAAGACTTAGTGGCAGGCTTAGCAGCAAGCACCTTTAACTACTGAACCACAGACATCTGAGTTTTCTTGAAATTTTACCTATTAAAGATTTTTATTTTTCTTCTAATTGTGTGACCTCGAGGTTTTTCTCCTAATTCTTCCAGTGAACATTCCGTAGACATCTTGCAGATATTTAGAATTGGCAGAGTGAATGAAGCTACAGAGTTTTTGAGCAAACTGGGCAATGTGAGACCCTTGTTGCATGGATCTCCTGTGCGGAACATTCTTGGAATCTTGTCCCGGTAAGATGTGCCACAGACTTTACTCTTTAAGTTTTCAGGCTCACGAATGTGAAATGTTCCCCTTTCTTGTGTACTTTGTCTTTGATCCTAAACAATGACATAATAAATGGACAAACCACATGGGCTTTTCAGTTAAAAGCAGCAAACCTAGTCATAGAGAAAACTATGTCATTTAAATTATGTATTTGTGATTATATAATATATATTTGTAGTCTTTTTTTTAAGTGTTCTATATGAATTGCTCCTTGAGATTTGGGCATGGTGATGCCTATAATTCCAGCACTTGACAGGCCAAGGCTGGACAATTACATCTGGTTCAAGCCCAGCCTTGGCTACAGAATGAATTCAAGGCTAGCCTGGGCTTATATAGCATGACCATGGCTCAGAAAAACCAAACTTCAAACGAACACACGCACGCACACACCCTAAAACCTAAAACAATCAATTGGTCCTTCACAGTCACCATATGAAAAAGAGCTCTTGTACATTTCACAGTGTCCAGGGGATGTGAGTCAGTCATCCAAAGCACAGCCCTAGTTTTCTGATTGCTTTGAACAGTCACATACTGTTGGAGCGGAAGCTGAAAATACTGGGGCAAGGGGAATTATGAGCACATTTCAGGCCTTCAGTTCAGCACCTAGGAAGATTAAGAGGTACCTGGGTGTGGTGATACAATAATCCCAATATTCTGGAGTCTGAGGCAGAGGCAAGCATATCTCTGTGAGTTCAAAGCCAGCTTGGTCTACATAGCAAGTTTCAGGCCAATCCAGGGTGCATAGTGAGACTCTGTCTCAAAGAAAGAGAAAGAGAGAGGAGGGGGAGGAGGAGGAGGAGGAAAAAGAAGCTGAAACTTAAGGGTTAGAGATGTGGCTTAGTGGGGTAGAGTAATCAGTCTGTAATCAAGAAAGAAGCCTGCCTTTGCCTGTTTGTGTAGAGAACACCATGGTCTCCTGCTGAGAGAATCCAGAATGTTGGGAGTGCAGCAAGAGCCTGTATAAGATCCTAAGCAGTGAGGGAATCAGTCAGCACTGGGCAGACTCACTCTGGGTCCTTGCCTAGAGGAGGCAGAAAAATGGCCAAGAGCCTATGTGGTCCAGACAGTGGTGGGGAAACAACCCTAGCTTGTAACATGTTAATAGCATGTGCTGCTCTGGGAGATTGCAGTGAGGCTTGGTATCTAAGCAGTTGCTTCCAGAACTTTCTCAGATGCCAAAACCCGTAACATTCAAGGTCTTTCGCAAAAGGTTTTGCATAGAATGGAGCTGGTTTTCCCCATAGACTTTCAATTATATCTCTGATTTAATGGCATCTAATACAGTGTGAATGCTATGGAAATGTTAGCAGGAAGCGTTGTGTAGAAACTAATGACTATGACTGGAGAGCTTAAGACTGCTCTTCCAGAGTTCAACCCCCAGCAACTACCTGGTGGCTCACAACTGTGTATAATGGGATCTGATGTCCTCTCCTGTCATACAGATATACAGGGAGTTAGAATGCTTGTATGTGTAATTAAATAAATCTAAATAAAACCAATGAGAAGAAGATCTCTACATACTCAGTAGAGATGGATTTTTTTCCTGAATATTTTGAATCCATGGCTGGTTGACTGTAGGTATGGAAGCAGGGCCAATTGAACTCTGACCTGAAGTCTATAAAGACAGGGAATTTCCTGTTGGTTACTGAGTTTGAATGCTGTGTGGCAGAGTCCTTTCCTTCGGTAAATCATGATCCTACCCTTCTCTTTCAGAGGGCTGCTCTTACCTAAGGTAGCTGAAGACCGCGGTGTGCAAAGAACAGATGTTGGAAATCTAGGGGGCGGGATCTACTTCAGTGACTCACTCAGGTTAGTGTCTTCTATCCCAACCCCCACCATGGAGGGCTCCTTGCAAACTTCCCTCTCTTTCTTTAGTGAGGAAGTCTCTCACCCACTGAAGCAACATTGAAAGCAGCCATTTCCACAGCATACTGTAAAAGCATGGCTTCTGTAATGAATATTTGGGGAAATTATGTTTTCAGTCTTAGTGGTTTTCTTTTGCTCAGAGCCTTTAAATTTTTTTATTACTTTTATCTATTTATTTAGTGTGTGAACCTGTGTGTGTGCATGTGGGGTGGAGGTAGGGGAGACATTTGCATGCCACAGTGCTTTCGTGGAGGTCAGATGACAAATCGACTGAGTCAGGTCTGTTTGCAAGTTATGGGGAAGTACCAGGGAAAGGGGAGGGGCTTATGCTGAGATGGGTGAATTCGCTTCTGTTTCTTCTTGAATCAAAGTAAGCCAGGTATGGTGCCTCACTGTTGTAACCTCAACCCATGCCAGCTGAGGCAGGCAGATTACTGTGAATTTGAGACAAATCTGGGCTGCATAGATTTCTAGGCCAGCCCAGGCATAGCAAGACCCAGTCTCAAAACAACAGCAGGGGGCTAGAGAGATGGCTCCATGGCTAAGACCACAGGCTGCTCTCCATAGGACCTGGGTTTGATTCCCAGCACCTACATGGCAACTGTCCCACAACTCTCTGTAACTCCAGATCCAGGGATCCAGTGCCCTCTTCTGGCCTCTGTGGGCACTAGGCGTGCATGTAGTTCACAGACAAACATGCAGGCAAAACATTCACACAAGTAAAAAAAGTAAATATTTTTAAGGATTTAAAAAACCAACAGGACAGGAATGTACCTCGGTTGGTAGAGCACTTAGCTAACATGTGAGGCTTAATGCCCATCTCCAGCACCACATAAACCCAGTGTGATAGCTGTGAGACCATGTCTTGGAGGGGAATAAAAGTGGGGGCCTCAGGCATGGTAGCATACTCCTGTAATCCTCACACTAGGGAGCTGGAGACCAGAGGATTTGGAGTTCATGGTCAGCCCCAGTCCTGCAGTGAGTTCAAGACCAATCTTAGCTACAATGAGACCTTTTCTTTGAAAAAAAAAAAAACTAAATTAAAAAGAAAAAGAAGAGGAAGAGGAGGAGGAAGAAGAGAAAGAGGAAGAAGGAGAAGAAGAAAAAAGAAAGAGAAAGGAGAGAGAGAAAGAGAAAAAAGAGAGAAAACCCCCTGCCGATTCCTAATCTTTGATCTGTTGACTCCGTGTGACTTGGGAGAGGCTGTGAAGATAGGATGTCTCTTCCCTTTGGCCAGCACTTCTTTGCTCAGCTTTTAATCATCTTTCTGAGCTTCAGTGCAGTAAATTCAGTACAACTTTCTTAACTAACAAAATGTTTAAGTGGGAGGAAGGATTCTAGGAGCCAGAGGGATCGAGAACCCCAGAAGAACACAGCCCACAGAACTAAGCAGGCTTATAGGGGGCTCCTGGAAGCTGAAGCAACAATCACAGAACCTGCCTGGGTCTGAGCTAGGTCCTCTGTGTACACGCTGTGGTTGTGTAGCCTGGGGAGTTTGTGGGACTTCTAACAGTGGGGTGGAGCTCTGACTCTTTCACCTGCCCCTGGGACCCTTTTCCTCTGATTGGGTTGCCTCATCCGTGGTGTGAGAGAATGTGCCTGGTCTTGTTGTAACTTGTTCTGTTCTGTTCTGTTGACATCCCTGGGAGGCCTGCTCTTTTTAGAGTGATCTGGGGAAGAAGGAAGATGGGGGCAGAGACTGGAAGGAGAGGAGGGGGGGAAAACTGGGGTTGGGATATGATGTATGAGAGAAAACACTGCTTGTAGCCCGGCAGTGGTGGCGCACGACTTTAATCCCAGCACTTGGGAGGCAGAGGCAGGCAGATATCTGAGTTCGAGGCCAGCCTGGTCTACAGAGTGAGTTCCAGGACAGTCGGGGCTACACAGAGAAACCCTGTCTCAAAAAAACAAAAAACAAACAAACAAACAAAAAAGTAATCTGAACTTAGAATAAAATGAAAACTCATTAAAATAATAATAATAATAAACAACTGCCTGGAACTTTGATTTTCCACAATTTCACACATTTCTGGTCTGCTTTTTAAAATGAGACTGTAAAATATACTAGCTATTTTAATGCAAAAAGTTTTCCTTTTTATTCATTACTCTGTTATTCCTTGCAGCACAATATAGGTATTTTTAATAGCTGACAGAGAACAAAGTACTTGGAATGCCACCTGCCAAAAAGAAGGGCCCTATACGCACCTTTACCTAATTGTTTGTTTTTATTCTTTTTGAGAAAGGGTTTCACTATCTAGCCGAGGGTAGCTGGGAACTCATTATGTATACTAGGCTAGCCTGGAACTTGCAGTGATCCTCCTGCCTCAGCCTTCTAAGAGCTAGAGTTACAGGTGTGTGCCTGTAACTGAATTTTTTAAATAAATAAGTACACAATGAACAACCCCACCTCCTCCTTTTTCTCTGCTCTCCTTCATCCTCCTCCTTCTCATCCTCTCTTCTTCAACAGGGTTTTACTGTGTAGCAGAGGCTGGCCTTGAACTCATGATTCTTCTTCACTTTCCCAAGTGTTGGGTTATAGGTATGCACCTACCCAACTTCTCTCCATGAAGTTCTAACTTGTATCTTTGGAGTTACTGCAACAGTGGTAAACTCTGGAACGATCTCCCTAGAAAGTCTTTCGACGACGCAGGCTAAGCATCCCTTGTCTGAAGTACTAGAAGTTGTTTTTTTCAGATTTTGGTTTTTTGGATTATATGTGTATATATAAAGAGATACCTTTGGGAACACACAAATCCAGATTTGAAGTTCGTTTCTGTTTCATCTATACCTCATAAGTGTAGCTTGGTGGGGATATTACACAGACTGTTTAGTGTGCAAGCCTCAGACTGCTAGCATCACCGGCTAGGGTAGAACTTTACCTTTGTACATCACACCAATCGATGTTACGTTTTCAGTTTGGGCCGTTTCAGATTTTGATTCACAATTTTGGGTTAGAAATGTCCAAGCTATGTTTCTTATTTATACAGTGGAGTGAGGCTGGCTGGTAGCCATTATGACTTGTGTTTATTTCCTTCTTCATGCAGTACAAGCATTAAGTACGCACATGCAGGAGAGACAGATGGCTCCAGATTCCTGGTCGTCTGTGATGTTGCCCTGGGAAAGTGTGTGGACTTATTCGAGAAGGACTTTTCCTTAACTGAGGCACCACCGGGCTATGATAGTGTGCATGGAGTTTCAGAAACAGCCTCTGTCCCCACAGACTTTCAGGTACTTTATTTTGGGAGACATGCAGACCCAAGGTTATGGGTCAGTGGTCAAGCCCTCACCTAGCACTTAAAAAAAAATCAAACAATAAACAAACAAGAAAAAAGCCAAAACAGGCAAAATGGGCCCAAGTGTACAAAGACCAGCCTCAGAGGCTTGCTTACACTTTCATTAAATATGTTTTCATGTAAGGCATACTGTCATCTTTGCTAAATTAGCAAATATGAGAGTCTGCTTCTCTGGGAGCTTTTGGCTGCTCTTCTCTTAACTTGTTATCTCCTGTCAATTCCCATTTGCTCTAGGATGATGAATTTGTTGTATATAAAACCAATCAAGTTAAAATGAAATACATTGTTAAGTTTTGCGTTCCTGGAGATCAAATAAAGGAATTCCATCCTCCTGAAAAAACTGAACTAGAGGAACATAGAGCTGAGCTTTCAAATGATCCAGAGGTTGAAGGTAAGACAGCTTCTTCTTTTTTTTTTTTTTTTTTTTTTCTTTTTTTGGTTTCTTGAGACAGGTTTTTCTGTATAGCCCCAGCTGTTCCTGAAACTGACTGTGTAGACCAGGCTGGCTTTGAACTCACAGAGATCTGCCTGACTCTGCTTCCCAAGGGCTGGGATTAAAGGTATGTACTACTAACTAGCAAGACAAGTTTCCTGAGTACTATTTTATGGGATAATATAAAACTGAAATATATATTTTTTCAGAAGCATTTACAATCATGTTTGGTAGTTCCATCTATGACCTCCTAGTTCATTTTTCTTTCATCTTGAATATATAAAAAACCAAAATGCTTAAGAAAGATAAGTGATCTCCAAATCCTGTGTTTTGTCACCTGCTATGTAAGGTGACTTGTTCCTTAGGATGGCTTACTAATGCAACTCATTTTGGGGGTCTCTATTTTTTGTTGCTATAGCAAAATACTAGGAATGTTATAAAGAAAAAGTGTTTGTAATATTTACTTGTTTGTGTGTGTGTGTGTGTCTGTGTGTGTGTAGGTCAGAGAACAACTTGCAAAAGTTTTTGTCTTTTCACCTGTGAGTCCTGGGGATTTGAACTCAGATCTTTAAACTTGTTGGCAAATGCTTTTACCTTGCTAGCCTGAGAACACATTTGTAAAGTGTGTGTGGTAGCGTTGGCCTATGATCCAAGCACTTAGGAGGCTAAGGCAGGAAGATCTTGAGTTCTAGACTATCTCAAATCCAACCAAAACAAAACAAAAAAGGGCTTGTCTGGCTTACAGTTTCAGAGGTTCAGGGGCCTGATGCTGCCTTCAGTTTGGCTCTGATGTAGACCTCAAGGTAGATGGTATCATAACAGAACCATGGGCACGAAGGAGAGATCACAGCATGAGACAGTCAGACAGAGTACAAGCAACCTCCCACAGGCCTTCCTTCATAACTGTCCTCTGAGAGGCTCCACCCAGCAGCTGACTGAAACAGATGCAGAGACCCACAGCCAAACATTGGATGGAGCTCAGGGACACTTATGGATTGAGGACCCTGAAGGGGATAGGAACTCCACTGAAAGACAGAGTCAGCTTACCTGCACCCCTGGGACTCTCAGAGACTGAACTACCAAAGAGCATACATGGGCTCCCCACCCCCACACATATGTAACAGATATGCAGCTCAGTCTTAATGTGGGTCCTGAGTCTCGAACAACTGGAGTAGGGGCTGTCCCTAAAGCTGTTACCTGTCCCCTAACTAGGCTGCCTTGTCTGGCCTCAGTGGGACAGGATGCACCTAGCCCTGAAGAGACTTGATGTTCTAGGGTGGGAAGCCTCTGCCCTCTCAGAGGAGAAAGGGAAGGGGGATGGAGAAAGGGACTGTGGGGGAATCAGGAGAGGGGGCGGTGATAGGAATGTAAAATGAATGAATTAATTAATTAATGGGAAATAAGGCCAGCCTGGTCTACAGAGTGAGTTCCAGGACAGCAGGGGCTACACAGAGAAACCCTGTCTCGAAAAACAAAACAAAACAAAACAAAAATAATAGGAAATAAAGGTTCCATCCACCCTTCAGCATCGCCATCCTGGTGACTAAGCTTCCAACACATGAACCTTTGGGAGATGAACTATGTCCCAGCCATGGAACTCATGGAACTAGGTCAGAGTTCAGTAGTACTGTAAAGGTGGGTGGAATAAGTGTAAGACACAGCTGTAGTCAGGAAGCTTGTGTGTGACTGTAGCTACTGCTCAGCAGGAGATGCCATCTTGGACACTGACCCCTTAGGCAGACATGAGACTGTGTCCTTGTTTTTAAGTGTTGCTGTAAGGATTGAAACAGAAAAGGGTCCCACAAACTGTGATGTACACTAACGTCAATAGCAGAAAACATACGCTTCCTGGCAGACCATGGCCTCAGCTCTTATAAAACACATAATAAGACAATAATAACATATCAGAGGGCAGCCATGATGATAAGTGCTTATAATCCCTGTGCTTGGGAGCCTAGGAAGGACACTTGTCATAAATTTTAGCCTGCCAGGGCTACATAGCAAGACCGCCTAACAATATACCTCCCTCAAAAGCTAGCGCCTTCATCGATGACCAGTTTTGTTTTGGTGTGTTCCTGCTGTGACGCTGGGACTGCTCCAGGTTCTTGCCCCTGCTGATCAGGTTCTCCATCCACCACCACTGAGCCACAGCCACAGGACTTTTTCATTTTCATTTTTATTCCTGTTTTAGGGATTGAGCCTCATACATGCTAGGCAAGTGCTCTGTTACTGAGTTACAGCCCACACAATCTCATGTTGCCCAGGCTGCCCTTGCACTCACTATGTGATCCCACAAGGCTTTGAACTTTCACTTCTCTTCCCTCGGGCTCACGAATATTTTTTGTTTGTTTGTTTTTCGAGACAGGGTTTCTCTGTATAGTCCTGGCTGTTCTGGAACTCACTCTGTAGACCAGGCTGGCCTCAAACTCAGAGATCTGCCAGCCTCTGCCTCCCGAGTACTGGGATTAAAGGTGTGCGCCACCACTGCCCGGCTCCCTTTCCCATTTTAATAGAATAGTTTTAGAAGCATTGCTATTTGTTTTTCTTTGAAGGTCTGGTAAATTCATCAGTGGATACAACTAGGCCTGAGCCTTTTTAGTTATGAGATTTTTAAAATTGCTCTATCATTCTTTACTTCTTTTTAGAGATCTGCTTAAATTATTTAGTCTAATCTTGATTTAAATTTGGAAAATTGGAGGCTGGAGAGATGGCTCAGTGCTTAAGAGCACCAGCTATTCTCCCAGAGGACCCGGATTCTATTCTAAGCACCCACATGGCAGCTCACAACCACCTGTGACTCTAGTCTAGAGGATTCAAGGCTCTCTCTGGCCTCTGCTCACCAGGAACACAAATGGACAGGCACAGACACACATACAGACAAAAATACCCATACACATAAGATAGAATTTTCTG
The DNA here is from genome assembly GCA_019843965.1 of Rhynchomys soricoides. Classification (NCBI taxonomy): domain Eukaryota; kingdom Metazoa; phylum Chordata; class Mammalia; order Rodentia; family Muridae; genus Rhynchomys; species Rhynchomys soricoides. The sequence continues at coordinate 353,635 of JADRCH010000170.1, read as the reverse complement.
TAAAATCTGGTAGATTATATACATCTAGAAATCCATCCATTTCTTTTAGGTTTTTTCAAATGTATTTTTAAGGTATATCCTAGTGACTCTGAATTCCATTGGTGAACTTATAATGGCTCTCTTTCATCACTAACTTTATTAACTTGAGTTTTTTTATCTTCTGGTTAGTTTGTCTATCTTAACAAATATAGGAAAAAAATGAAAGAATTCCTTGTTTTCTACCTTACTTATCACAATGGGAGAGAACTGTAAGTCAAGGGCTGGATAGATGTCTGAGTGCTTACGAGCCCTAGCTACTCCTCCAGAGGATCTGGATTCAATTCCCAGCATCTACGTGACAGCTCACAACCATCTGTAACTCTAGTTTTAGGGGATCCTACACCCTCTTCTGGTTTCTGTGGGCTTAAAGCACATATAGACATAAATGTAGGCAAAGTATGCCTATAAAATTTAAAAAATGTTAAATAATTTAAAAATGGAAGCAACACAGAGAATCAATGAAACAAAGAGTTGGTTCTTTGAAAAGAAATAAGATCCAGGATCTATTTTGATCTCTAACACTAAATAAATAAATAAATAAATAAATAAATAAATAAATAAAACTTTTTGGCTGTTCTTCCAGAGGTCCTGAGTTCAATTCCCAGCAACCGTCTGTAATAGGATTTGATGCCTTCCTCTGGTATGTCCGAGGAGAATGACACTAAACTCACATACATAAAAAAATAAATAAATCTTAAAGAAAAAAAGAAAACATTTTAAAGATTATCGTATGTGCACACATGTGTAGATCAGAAGAGAGCCTGTAATAAGTAGTTCTTTCCTTCCTGTATGGGACCTAGGGATCAAACTCAGTTATAGGCTTGAGAACAAGTGCCTTTATTCACTAAGCTATCTCACCAGCCCAATAAAATAATAATTTTTAATGAAATAAAAAAGTAGAAATTATTTTGAGAATGCTTTCCTCACTGGGTTTACTTTTCATAACTGGGTATTAAAAATTACAGTGGCTCTGAGTGTGGCTCAGTTGGTGGAGTGTGGCTCAGTTGGTGGAGTACTTGGTTTGTGCGCAGAAGCCCCAGGTTCAATCCTCAACTGCCACAACAAAAGCAAAAGAAAACAAAACAAAAGCCAAATTATAAAACAACATCTAGATGTGGTGGCACATACCTCAAATCCCAGCTCTTGTGCTGCCGAGACAGCCAGCTTTCCATTTGAGAGTAGACCAAGCTATCTTAAACAAAAACCTCACCGAATACTATGAATGTAATATTATTTTTTCATCTTTGCCAAAATATAATGTCTAAATAATAGAGCAAATAGTAAGGATGATGACAATGAAAACAAAGCCATGGTTGTTTTAAAGCTGTTTGTAACTTGCAGATTTCCAGTTACCAGACATCAAGCCCCTCACAAACGTCAAAGCTGGCCTTCAGGACGCATCTGCGAATTCTGTCCCTCTTGACAGTGTTCACATCAAGGGAAGGATAATAGACTTTGTAGCCCAGGTATACACTTTCTGTGTTTTTATGATACACAATTAAATGAATATAAGTCATAAGTAAGAATTTGGTTGCAGTCATATCAACTAGATGAAATGCATATGTCACTTGCTTAAGGAATAAATGGCAGGGGAAATTTTTAAATCAAATTCTTAGTACAAACACATGGTTTTTTTTCCAAATATTCTATCTGTAGTTGGTTGACTCCTTCATGGAATTGGCATCCACAGATATAGAAGAACTATTGTATATTATTCTAAAATTTACTCGTTAAATTCATTTCTCATTTTCATTTTTAGTTTATCATGGGTTTACTGAGACATGGCCCCATCATAGGGCCAGGAATGTCTGTATTCTAGAAGTTCCCAACCATGTGACACCTGGGAGGCAGCAAAACTCTTAGCATGAGATGGGTTTTTGACTCCTACTCTAGTCAGGCACATAATAACTGCCTAAACATGCAGCTGGTACACTGGGTCCTGTGATATGAACGGTCCACTGCGGTCATAGAAAACATGGACCCCAGAAGCCAGGCTTGTGAATGTGGAGGACATGTTGGAAATGTAAGGGATTAAACTGTCTTTGATGGTTCACATCTGTAATCCTAGCACTTGGGAGGTGAAGGAAGGCAGGAGAATCCAGAGTTCAAGGTCAGCTTCCATACAGGTTTACACAGCCCTGTCTCAAAAAAAGCAAAACAGAACAAATATGTTAGGATTCTGAAGTGAGTGTGTATAATTCTTGTCATTAGTTGTTCTTGCAAATGCTCCATGTCATTTTGTCAGTTATATGAGATTTTTTCCCCTCCTCTTTCAGGTCATTGTTTTTCAGACATACACAAATCAAAGTCACGTGCCTATTGAGGCAAAATATATCTTCCCATTGGATGACAAAGCAGCTGTGTGTGGATTTGAGGCATTCATCAACGGGAAGCACATTGTGGGAGAGGTGAGAGGAGGGAGGGCGTGGAATCCTCATCTACCCAAACCGCCATTACCTGATACACAGCCTGCCTCCACTGACAGGTCCTCCCCAGCCGACTGCTGCCTCTCTGTAATGTACAGACTTTATCAGACCTCACACAGTCAGTCTCCACTGATGTGTCCCTCTAGTCTTCTTCATTTTTGTCCACAAGTCTTTGTTTAGGCATAGAATGGCTCACGCCTTTAATCCCAGCACTCAGGAGGCAGAGACAGGCGGATTTCTGAGTTCGAGGCCAGCCTGGTCTACAGAGTGAGTTCCAGGACAGCCAGGGCTACACAGAGAAACCCTGTCTTGAAAAACCAAAAAAAAAAAAAAAAAAAAAGTTATTTCCTTTTGTCTTTCTTTTCACAGATTTTTGTTTTTGTTGTGTTTTTACTTGTGTGTGCATGCATGCATGCACACACGTAGACTATGGCCTGTGTGTGAAGGTCAGAGGACAACCTCAGGAGTCAGTTCTCTCCTTTCACATGTGGATCCCTGGGATCAAATTGACACCATTAGGCTTGATGGCACATGTCTTTACTTGCTGATCTATCTCACTGGCCACAAAGGAAGTTATCTCAATGTCCAAAGTTTAAGAGACAGAGGAGGGCATAGTGACATAGGCCTGCTATACTGCCATACTATGGCATGGGTCTGAAGTAAAGTCTTGCTCTATAGTGAGTTATAGCCAGCCTAACTCATAGTTGAAAACAGGCACGGTTGAAAGTTGATAAAGCATGTATATGTGTTACATTTATATAACATGTACACATACGTATAGTTTTTTAAGATCAGGGTTCATTGTGTGGCCCAAACTGACCTCACACTCACTCTGGAGCCCTGGCTGACTTTCAACTTGCAGCAGTCATGCCCCAGCCTCTGAATATTGGGATTAAAAACTTGCAGTGCCACATTCAGCTTCATAGCTCTAATATAAGTTTGCAAAATGAATCCTGCTTCACTAAAGTGAACTCTCTCAGGAAAAAAACAAAAACAAAAACAAAAAACAAAAAACCCTAGCCAAAAAAGTAATAGATGCTAGATGTGAAGCGAGAGGTATGCAGAGCACTCGCTTAACATCCACAGGCCCCGCCTCTACCCTAAAGACTAGCCTGCAGCTGCATATAACCCATGGCTTATTAGTTTTAAAATAGACTTTGGAGATTAAGAATGATTTAGTGGTCAAAAGCATTTGCTGCTCTTGCAGAGGACCATGGTTCAGTTCCCAGCACCCACACAGAAGCTCACCACTGTCTGTAACTCCAGTCCAGGGGAATCAACTCCCTCTTTCTGGCTGGATAGACATACATGCAGGCAAATTACTCATTCATATAAAATAGAAGTAAATATTTTAAAAGAAATTACAGTTTAATAAATTGTACTGTAAAGAATAATAAAAAGCTGGTGTGATGGCACACAACTTTAATCCCAGCACTCAGGAGGCAGGAGCAGGCAGATCTCTGTGAGTTCGAGGCTAGCCTGTTGTACACAGTAAGTTCCAGGTCTACCAAGGCTACACAGTAAGACCCTGCAACAACAACAACAATGAGAAGAAGAATCACTACTTTAAAAATAATAAATGGGGCTGGAGAGATGGCTCAGCCATTAAAGGCTAGGCTCACAACCAAAAATCTAAAAATAATAAATGAAATAAACATTTTTGTTGTATCTAACATAAAGTTCCAAACTTTTCATTTTCAACTGCTGACTACAGTCTTGTCCTAGCATAAAGAGGATTCTCTCTAGTCAGCCTTTCTAGTCCAGATTCTTATTTGGCAGGACACTTTGGTGACCAATTTATGTAAGTTTTTGTTCATCTAGACTTAGTTTCCTGGCTTTGTCTAGGCTTTAATAAATACTGATGTCATTTCCCTTATTAAAGTCTGAAGTCACTCTTCCTATAATGATCATTTTAAAAATCTTTCCCAAAGTTGGGCATGGTACCTCACAACTGCCATCTCAGCAGAGACAGGAAGACTATTACTAGCTCAAGGCCAGTCTGGGGTACATGGTGAGTTCCAGGCCAGTCTAGGACAGAGTGAGACCTTGCATCAAAAAATCAAAACCAACAAAATCATCATGATAATTGTCTTTTTCAGATAAAGGAGAAGGAAGAGGCCCGGCAGAAATACCAAGAGGCTGTCAGTCATGGCCATGGTGCTTACTTGATGGACCAGGACACTCCGGTATAGCTTGTCACTCATCCTGTAGCCCATGCATTATGGGAAGTTATTTTTAATAAGAATTCATAATAGAAACCAAGATCATTTACAGTACTCTGGGCTTATGATATTTCTCGTAAATGTCATACGTGGTGGTGTACACCATAATCTCAGCACTTGAGAGGTAGAGGCAGGAGAATTGCTGCAAGTTCAAGACCCACCTGTTGTTTTACACAGTGAGCTCTGGGCTGTCAGAGCTACCTAAGCAAGACCTTGTCTCAAACACACTAATAAAAACCCCGTAGGAGTACAGGAGGCCAAGCCATACCCATGTGGGTTGTATGAAGCAGGAAATGAAGTCGGTGTTGTGTGAATCAGGAAGAGCTGGTGCTGTACAGGCACTGGGTTGCCAGAACTAGTAAGAGAACACGCACATTTCGAGCACACAGCCTTCAGCTGTAAAATGTAATAGATTTATATTTTTCCCAGAACTAATCACACCTATCAATATGTCCACCTTTCACCAAGTCGTAATGCAGAAGGCATCCTTGTAAGGTCTTTTCAAAATCCAGTGTTTGGTTGAAGGAAGAACACACTAAAGGTTAATGCAGATCTAAGGGATAACTTGCTTTAATTGTTTACATTTAGGTGTGTGTGTGTGTGTGTGTGCGCGCACACTCGCGCGCGCACACGCACATGCATGCATCACAGTATGCATGTAGAAGTCAAAGCACAACTTTGTAGAGTTGATTCTCTCTCCTTCTAGCTATTGGTCCAGGGAACTGAATTCAGGTGGTCAGCCTGGTGCCTTTATCTGCTGAGCCATCTCATCGGGTCGTTCCAGGGCTCCTATCCATCCACTTAAAGGACTGGCACTATGAATTCTTTAATAATTGCCCCTTCATTGTTTTAGTTCTTTTCTACAGATAGATATACTTAATATCAGAAGCAATCATTAAGGCTGGTGAGATGACTTAGCAGGTCAAAGTGCTTGCCACGTAAGCTTGACATCCTGACTTGGATCCCCAGAACCCATGTAAAGGTAGTATGAGAAAATGGACTTCACAGAGTTGTCCTCTGATCTCCATGTGCATACATGGAAAGCAGTGCTCATACTTACATATCCACGCCACAGCACACACATGCTCATATAGACACGGTGCATGCCCACACTTACCACCTCATGCAACACACACACACCTCCTGCACACTCATGCTTCATGCGTACACACACACACACTCGGTAGGTTTAAAAACAAACAGAATATTAATAATCTAACACTTAAGCCTAAAGTAATCATTAATCATCTACTCTTCTAATCCAAATGTGCTAAATTTCCATCATAGAGGTAGAGCGGCCGGTGGAGTTGGAGATGTTGAGATGAGCTCTGTACATGGCAGGAAAGAGGTAGATCTAGATATTCTAGATATATCTAGAACTGGGCGCATAATGTTACAGAATTAACATGCCTTCCCAGTGAAAAACCAATCCAGCATTAGAGATAAATAAGGAAGAACTCTTCAGTAATAGTGCACAACTTGTTCTGGCTAATGCACAAAAGGGAGCCAGCCCTGAACAGAGGCCTGTATCAGCTCGTGTAGTTTCAGAGACAGAAATTCCAAGATTTGGTTGTTTGGACAAGTGGGGAGATTTGCAATGTGAAACACTGTCTTCAGGCTGCTTCTCCCAGGCAGCCACTAACCAGGGTTGTCCTGTTTGCCTGGCAGAATTCTGCGCTTCCTGATAATAAGAGAGCAGGGTGCTGCTTTAGCTAAGTTCTACTTTGTGGGACTTCATATTTCCTGAACCATCTTAGTAGATACTTTATGAGTCAATTTGTCAGTCTCAGTCTCTCCTGCATCAGTAAGTAGCACAGGCAGCAGAGGACTGGCATGAAGCCCTAGGCTCCACTTAGCACCAGACAAACCAGGCATGGATCTCAGCACTCATGAAGCAGAAGCAGGGGATCAGACGTTCAAGGTCATCCTTGGCTGTATAGTGAGAGTGAGGCAAGTCTAAGATATATGAGACTCTGTCTGAAAGGAGGGAAGGAAAGAAAGGAGAGGAAGAGAGGAAAGGGGGAAGGAATGAAAGATACAATTTCTCTTATTTTCCTGTCTTAGCTGCTCATTAGATTGCCAGCTTCTACAACAATTATCAATATTCCATTCAAAGAATGTTAAGTACTTTTAAAAGTACAATTTTAAATTTAAATTTAAAGGGTTTTAATAAGTATATTAAGCATAGTACAAGCTTAGAGCATGCTGCTTTCTGCAGCCACTTGGGAGCTAGTGCCAACTGGATTAAGACCAGAGAAGACACAAGTCCTTCCAGGAAGGGGTTGCATGGAGACACCCATGTGTCACAGTGTTTGCACCTGCAGTGTGGAGTCCCTTGAGCCACTTTCTCAATGGCCAGCCTCTCCTCTGCCTCCCACAGATGTCGCCCTGTCCCCATCACTAGTGAATTGTTCCAGCATTCCCCTTTACACTAGTAATGGTATATCACCATTTTCTGGGGGAAAACTTGGCTGATTGCCATTGACCACTTTAGTAATACAAGGAATTAACTAGCAGAGAGTGGACATGCTTTTGAACAGCTGTTTGTATTTCAGGATGTTTTCACTGTAAGTGTTGGAAACTTACCCCCTCGGGCTAAAGTTCTCATCAAAATCACCTACATCACGGAACTCAGCATCCAAAGTCCTGTGGCCATCTTCTTCATCCCTGCCACTGTAGCACCCTGGCAACAGGACAAGGCGTTAAATGAGAACCTTCAGGTGGGTGTGCTTAATATGAGATTTGATAGAATCCAGGTGACGAATTCCTTTAGTCCCAGCACTTGTAAGGCTGAGGTGGGCAGATCTCTGTGAGTTCAAGGCCAGCCTGGACTACGTAGTGAGTTCTAGGACAGCCAGGGCACCATAGTAATACTCTGTCCCAAAAGCCAAAAATAAAATAAAGGGGAGGGTGGTGGAGAGGTGGCTCAGTGGTTAAGAGCACTTGCTGCTCTTGCAGAGGACCCAGCACCCTCCAACTCCAGCTCCAGAGTATTCAGCACCCACTTCTGGCCTGCTCAGGGACTGCACACATGCACCTAGCACATGCATACAGGCATGCAAAACAGTCATACACATAAAATTTTAAAAAATAAAGAAACCTTCAAAGAAATCTCTATGGTAATTGCCAGAGGTGTCCCCGACATCAGTTGAATTTTAGAAGTTAACATCATCCCCTGGCCCAACGCTGAGTGTCTCACTGCTTGGAAATGAGACTGCCTGTCTTGATGCTGTCAGCTGTGACCTGCTGGGTCACCTTAGTACCCTGAAGCTTAGTGGAAATTCTGTTATTCACATACATTTTTCTTCTAACAGGATACAGTGGAGACGATTTGTATAAAGGAAATTGGGGCAGAGCAAAGGTTAGTACCTAAAATATAAATCCTGCAGATTAACTCATCCAATGGGCATTGGCTTTGTGGCTTAAATTTTCATTTGCAATTATTAGAAATACTGGGGAAGGGGTATAGTCCGGTGCTAGAATGCTTACTTGTATGCATGGAGCTCTGGCTTGGATCCTCAGGGATGCAAAAAAGGAAGATTATTTGAAACAACTGCAAGTGGAGATTCAAGACCTTGTACTAATCAATACGACCTCTTCATTTTCTGCAGCTTCTCCCTGGCTATGTCTATTGAGATGCCCTACATGATTGAATTCATTTCCAGTGACACACATGAACTGAGACAAAAGGTCAGTGAATCCTTTGCTTTCTGAAGAGCTTCCCACTGATTTCATTGTATCAAAAATATATGCACGTGGTATAAAAGTGAACTAATGTGTAATGCCACACCAGCTTCGACAAGCAGCAGTCAGTGCCCCTTGCTGCTCCACAGGTCAGAGTCTGTGTTTCACTCTGGATGTTTGAGCTATTTCCCTGTTGCCCCAGGGTTTTAAATAATCATTTTTACCATTTTGTCTTGATTCATCTGGTCCATGTAGGGATGGATGTAGCTCATTGTGTAGTGATTGCCCAGCATGTCTGAAGCCCTGGCTTTGATCCTCACTATTGGGGGAAGAGGAGGTTGCCTTTTGGCATCCTTTTTGATAAGAATATGTAAACAGTGTTTAATTAAGCCAATGAAAAGACTTGTTTTTATTTTCATGTGAGGGATATTTGCCTCCATGCATGTAGGTGCACCACCTGTGTGCCCGGTGCCCTCTCTGGTCCAAAGACAGTACTCAGTGAAACAGCTCTCTTAGACACTCTTCAGTGAAACAGCTAGTGCACATACACTTTATTTGGGGTGAACAAAGGCTATATATGAACCTTGGAGCATGGGAAGACATTTTCAGGATGAATGTAAATCATTAGCTGGAGTTTAAAGTACAGGGAATGGCTGGTTTGAGTGGAGAGGCATTCCAGGAATCCTGGGTACTAGCTGAGCAGGATCTTTTCCTGAAAGAGGAAGCTGAACTTGTAAGATTGCCAAGGACTATGTGGCCTTCTTCAGGTGAAGGGTTTAGGTGTTAGTTTATAAGGTCAGAGAAGGGGAAGCCCTGCTGGAAAAGGGAGTCCTCCATTTTGTGCTGAGCTCAGAAGAGCTATCTGACATGGCAGACTGCGGCCTTCAATAGCAGGGCTTCCCAACAATAGAGCTCTGGTTTTCTTTAGGGGGAGATGAGGAATAACTGGTGTTCACTGCTTGGTTTTCCTCGGCTGGGAGGTTCCTGGGGCCTGAGCACTTGGCACATGATCTGTTCACTTACCTTGTTTTCTCAGTAATTTGTGCCTCCAGGCTATGAACTTTCCTTCCTCTGCTCTTAAGAGTTAATGAGCACACTGCTGGTGTCTGTCTCACTTGGGTAGCAATCATTTGGCTGAGTCACCTACGCCTTCACGATTATTCATCCTCCTAAGTCATATTAACAGCTTTCTGTGTTGCTGATCCCAGCCTGCTTATGGCCTCACACTGATTCTCTTTCAATGTGAGATCTTAGTTTTTCTCTCAGGAGTAGAAGTCAGTGCATTGGTTTAATTGTTTTGGAACAAGTCCTCCTCACAAATAGTCCCACAACTCTGTGGCTGAAAACATCAAGCAGCTTTTACTCTCAGGTTGATGTGGCTTGGTTGGGACAAGATGGTCTATGGCCACCTGTTCACACATAGCTGCTGGCCTGGGTCAGTTTGTATGTGTGCTCGGATAGCCCAGGGACATTCATGTAGTGAAAAGCATAGTTTCTTTCAAAACAAAGAAATATTATAAGAGTAGGTTTTCATTTTAATCCCAGTAGAGTGGTATGAGTTGCGTGAGACCATCCACAGAAGCTGACTATGATTTGCCTCATGCTCTAGCAGAGGCGTGGCTTTGCCAGCTGCAGGTAGTTTCTGAGATTATGTGACATTTGGAATTCTGGGAACTTTTCAGAGGGGATATAAATTCTAGGGCCCTGAGAGGTTTGGGTTGTTGGTTGTAGGTTATTGGTTGCCATTGGTCTCACAAAAAAGAAGAAATAAGAAATGAGATATCCTGACAGCAGAGAGAAAACTTGTCCAAGGAACTCAATACCCCTAATCATTAGGAAGTAGTCAACGATAACATTGCCCCCTTTCCTACCCTGACTTTATTTGGAAAATTCCTCTCTCTATTGTGCCTTCTCTCCTCCCTAAAAAAGTCTCCTATCCAAAGTCCAGCTACATATTCGTGTGGTTGTGAGAGACTCCCTGTTAGCAGTTAAGTCAAGGCCAGGCCTATGGCATGCTGTTCAGTCTCCTGCTTGCATGACATTTACCTATAGTATTGATCAAAGGAATTCACATGGTCAACCCCATTGGTGAATTCATAGATTCCATTCCTAAGTGAGGGGATCTCCCTGCAAAAGGTTGGTGTCCCTGGAGCAAAGAGCCTTGCAGCCACTTTACAATGTTATCATTATTTTAAATTAATCATCTACATCCTCAAAAGTCATTTTATATTTATGAATACATACCTTAAAAACAAAGTGTAGCTGGGCAGTGGTGGCGCACGACTTTAATCCCAGCACTTGGGAGGCAGAGGCAGGCAGATTTCTGAGTTTGAGGCCAGCCTGGTCTACAGAGTGAGTTCCAGGACAGCCAGGGCTACACAGAGAAACCCTGTCTCAAACAACAACAACAAAAAACCAAACAAATAAAAAAACAAAGTGTAATCTCAAGGCATCTCGTAAATGTTATGTTTTATTATTTCAAGTTCTGCTTATACAGTGTGCTTTCTGCTACATCCAGATAAATATACAGATTTATAATCTTTAGATACAGAAGTAATTGTCTCATACTTAACTAGATTTGACTGTATACATCAACTGTAGAGTCTCAGGAATATGATAGTGGCCATTCATATTTTCGAATGCATTGCTGCAGTGGTACTTAGCCCTTGGCAGGTCAGCACAGACAGGATGCTATTATTCCCTTCTTTACTTTGTTGTGTGTTTGTTTTGTGTTACAGAGCACAGACTGTAAAGCTGTAATTAGCACGGTGGAAGGCAGCTCCTTGGACAGCAGCGGATTTTCTCTCCACATTGGTTTGCGTGATGCGTATCTCCCAAGAATGTGGGTTGAAAAACATCCAGAAAAAGAAAGTGAGGTATGTTCCTTCTTTCTTGGAAGTAGAAAACACTGCCAGATGTGACCGTTCCCATAGAGAAGCTGAGGCAGGAGAATTACCACTTGTGGCATAGCAAGAAAACACCAGCATGCATGCATATATACATACATACACACATACAAACGCACACACACACACACACACACATATTGAAAGACCCCCGAATTGGGGAGACCCTCACTCAAGCCAGGGAAGACACGACTCCCCAATGACTCACGAGAGACCGAACTTGCTGCAAGCGCACGAGGTTTATTCGGGGAGGCAGTGCACTGGGCCGAGCTCATAACCCACACAGGGGCAGAGGAGATCGACCCTGAGCAGCTGAAGTTAGGGGTATTTGTAGGGAAAAACCACAAAGCAAAAGGGGGAGCAGGGGGAACATGCGTCATGGGAAAGAGCAGAGGGTCTCAAAACAGAGGTCATTGTGACAGTTTTGATTGATCAACAGGATAGGAGTCAAGTCAAAACAACTACTTTCCCAAAACAATTTTCAGAACAGAGTTCATCATGACATTTCATGGTGGGCCTGGTTTTGGAACAAGGTAAAAACAACCATTCTCAGGACTCTCTAAGGGGGGTGAGTTTAGCCCATCTCAGGCCCCTGGGTGGCCTAGGGCTCTGGTGCTGAGTCCAGGGGCATTTTTCTTCCAGGGTCTTTCAATATATACATACATACATACATACACACACACACACACACACACACACACACACACACAAGAAATAGTTGCCAGAGTGTCTCAACCAACCAGCTTCCAGTAATGTCACAGAGACTTATTATTTATGACTTCTGAGGCTGAGGCTGGCTACCTCTCAGCTAGTTCATATAACTTCAATTAAACCATTTATTCTAATCTATGTTCTGTCACATGGCCCATTACCTCTCATTCAGTGCCAGCACCTGTGCCTTCCTCTGTGGCTGGCTGGTGACTTCCCCACCTGATTATTTCCCAGAGTTCCTATCTCTGCCCTGAAGCCCCACCTTTCATTTCCTACTTCATTTCCTGTCAGTGCTCTTTATTAAATCAATCAGAGGTGACAGAGAAGAATGTTTATGAAATACTGAGACAGATGGTGTTTCACAAAAATAACAACACCAAGTTTGGACAGTTCTTGGCACATGTGGCATGCTGGTACAGAAATGAACATTTGGAATAATACAAAGACAACCTTTATACAGTGCCCAAGAAAATGATCACAACACATAGTGCCCCATGCCTATTGATCCCGGTGTTGGGAAGTAGAGGCAAGGGTATATCAGAAGTTAATGTTATCCTTACGTCGAAATTTAAGGCCGGCATATGGTATATGAGAACATGTCTCAAAAATATAGTAGTAGTAGTAGTAGTGAACTAGGAAACACTTATCTTTTGGGGGAAAGTATGAATAAATATACTATTAAAGTTGGAATTTCATTTTTTGAAACAGGGCCTTTGTACTTTGGCCTGTTCTTGAACTTCCTTTGTATCCCACACTGGCCTTGAACTTGTGACCTCCCAGGTACTAGAAGTACTGGTATATGCTATCCCATTCAGTGTTAGTTGGGTGAGGGTAGCTCTTGGTCCTTGTTTCCTTGGAGGAAAAAAGACAGTATAATGGTATACACAATTTAGCCAGTGTGTTTAGCACGACTAAGCAAAGCAAATGCTCCAAAGAGACTGAAGTGGTCTGGCCAAAAGCAAGCAGCCCAGTGCCCTTTTTTCATGGATTTTCAATGTTTCAAGAACACTTACAGACTGGGATAAGGTGGCCCTTCCCCTCCCAAATCCCGGTGGCTCAGACCTTCCTCTTAGGGTGTTTCTTCCTATGACCTAGAAAAGCCCGCAGGTGAGTGTCACAAATCACAGCCTAACTGACACTATGTTGGGTTATGTGGTGAGTGTCCCACATCCATCCCAGGGCTCGGGCCTCTGGGAGAGGCAAAACACAGGAAGTTTGACGGAGCTCACCCCATGGCACTGCTGTGTGGGTGTCAGGCTGTGAGAAGCCATGAGACACCACTGGGGGTGGGGGAGCATGGCCTGGGGTCCCTTCACGAAGCTGGCTCTGTCTGGTTCTCAGGCTCTTGGGCATCCCAGGCACTGCTGGATGCCTTGGAAGAGCTGAGAACAGAATGGAGGCGTGAGGGCTAGATCTAGGCCCAGGGCTGAGGAGGAAAAGGCAAGGAGGAGCCCAGCCAGGGACCATGTCTTTGGCTTGTCGCTGGCTTAGCTGGCTTGGTTTGGTGGAGACCATGGCTGGGTGTGCTGAAAGTCTATTCTTCTGCTGGAGAATAGACACAGCTCTTTAGATGAAGGCCTGTTCCATTGTTCCCCACAGTGGATCCTGATGAAGAGAGACAGTCCATGGTTTTAGAGCATTTATTGTCATGGTAGAGAATGGTGATGAGTGGAACCATACCCCACAACCTCAGGGAAGGCTTGAGGTTAAAATACCTTTTGCAGGGAGGAGTGGCTGGGAAGGGGAGTTTATTGGCTTAGCCTCTAGGTGCCTCATTAAAATGGGAATGTCTTGAGGCTACGTGACCACACCTCTACCTGTGGAGGGGTTTGGGGCTACATGACTGATGGTCACAGACCTATGGAGAGCTGTGGCCTTGTGTCAGGAGCCTGGAGGCCAGGAGCATGGCAAAAGCCTACCATCTCTTGTACAGTTATCCCCTGCTGGGGACCCCCTATTGGGGCTCCAGGGTTTTAAACCTTAGCTCAACCAGAAACTAGGCTGCCTTACACGGTCCCACAATGCTGCACTGCAAAGACTGCTGGCCTTTTAAGGACACAGACTGTACCTTAGTGCACATGTGTGCAAAGTGCCCTGGTGCCTTGGTTGCTGATTTAGCAGGAACAGCCTGACAATAGCTTCAAGGGGATTTCATCACAGGGGGCATTTTACATGCCAGGAGATGTAGCTACCAAGATATGGCTGATGTACTCCTCAGTTACCTGGAACCCACATGGTGGAAAGAGAACTGACTTCTGCAACTTGCCTTCTGACCTCCTCATGAGCACATGTCATGCACACACATACAAATGTATGAATGTAAAAAAAATAAATAAAGGCCAGAGAGATGGATCAGCACTTAAAGGTGCTTGCCTCCAAGCCTGACAACCTGAGTTTAGATCCTTGGAACCCACATGGTGGAAGGAGAAAATTGGCTCCTGTAAAATTTCCTCAGACTTCTATGTGTACTACAATTAACCTGAGCCTTGTGGCTGGCCAGGTGACTGAGCAGGTAAAAGCAGGACCTGGAAGCCTGAAGATCTGAGCTTCATCTGGAAGACCCATGTAGTAGAAGAAGAGAACAGGCTCCTCCACAGTGTCCTCTCACATGTGACTATACATATGTACACACCAAATAAACAAACAGCAAACAAGTAAGGGAAATGTAGTAAAAATAACTTAAGGGGCCAGCAAGGTGGCTCAGTTGGCAAGAGCACTGGCTGCTCTTCCAGTGGACCCAGGTTTGCTTGACAGCACCCACGTGGTGGCTCATAGCTGCCTGTGACTTCAGTTCAAGGGGATCTCTTACCCTCTTTTTGCCTACATGGACATCTGGTATATGCGTGGTATATAGATAACCATGCAGACAAAACACCCATGCACATGAAAAATAAAATTAAAACAATTTAAAACTGTAGCTCACATGATGGCAGAACTGTGTTATGTACTGGTTAATAAGATGTCTGTGCTTGTGTTTTGTAAGCGTTACAGCATCTAGACTCCTTTTAGAATAGTATGTGATTAGGAGAGATGATTCACACGTTCATTATTTGGACAAGGTCAGCTCTTACCATTTGTTTGTTTTTAAGATAATCTAGCAGGCAGTGGTGGCACACAACTTTAATCCCAGCACTTGGGAGGCAGAGGCAGGCGAATTTCTGAGTTCAAGGCCAGCCTGGTCTACAGAATGAGTTCCAGGTCAGCCAGGGCTACACAAAGAAACTCTGTCTCGAAAAACAAAACAAAACAAAACAAAAGATGGTCTATAATTGAGCGACCAGAGTCTCCTATAGCCCAGGCTGACCTGAAAGTCATTAAACATCCGATCCTCTTGCCCCTACTACCCATGGATAGGAATTATAGGGAAATACCACCTCCAGTTTTATGCAGTGCTGAAGATCACACCAAGGCCTTGGTGTGTACTGGCAAACACTCTACCAATTAGCCGCATCCCCAACCCTTGTGTAGGCCCCTGATTCCTTGGGCATTTTTGTCCCACGTGTTTGCATCTTTATCTCTAAACATTCCACTCTATTTGAATGCCTAGGCTGCCCCTCCCAAGCACTAGTAGGTCATTTTATTGTTGGAAAAATAATAGCTGGGAGTGGTGAAATCCCTGTAATCTAGCGCTTTGGGGAATAGGCAAGAGAGCCAGAAGTTCAGTTACCCTCCGCTATCTAGCAAATTTTAGGTTAGCCTTTGTTACACAATGGAGACTCCATCTCAAAAGAATAAAGGGAGAAATCTTACATTTACTAGAAGGTTTTCTTGTGTGTGTGTGTGTGTGTGTGTGTGTGTGTGTGTGTGTGTGTAAGCGTGTGCCATAGAGAGCATGTAAAGGTTAGAAGAAAACTTTTGAGAAAGGTTCTCTACTTCCCTGTGGCTTTGGGGACTGAAGCCAGGTCATCAGACTTGAATAGAAGGCATTTCTACCTACTGAGCCTATCACAGGCCCTAGAAGTGTTTAGAAATGAGAATATTTTCTCCTGTAAATTGTAAGAACCTCTGATCCATTGTCTCCTTCTCCCTTTAGGCCTGCATGCTTGTCTTTCAACCCGAGCTTACGGATGTCCTCCCTGACCTCCGTGAAAAGAATGAAGTGATTATTTGTCTTGACTGTTCCAGTTCCATGGAGGGTGTGACATTCACGCAAGCCAAGCAGGTCGCCCTGTATGCTCTGTCTTTGCTGAATGAGGAGCAAAAAGTCAACATTATACAGTTTGGCACAGGTTAGTACACTGTCCCCAGTCCCTCATGGATCTCTTCCTTAACACAAGTATGTGCTGTGCAGACTGGTGACTGCTGGGACCTGGCCTCATCTGTGCAGTTGGAGACACCCTAGCATGAAGTGGAAGCACAGAACTCTGAAGTCAGTGCCTCTTGGTGACGATCTGCCTCTATCATTCATAAGCTCAGTAGTCACTTTGAGAAAGTCGGCTTGAACATTTGGCGCCTCTGTTACTGTTTTTTTTCCCTGAACTACATGATAATATCCCCTACATCATAGTCTTGCAAGGGCAGAGATAATCTGTGCCAAGGATTTTAAGCTTTGCTATGCAGTGAGTGAGACACAAATGTGACCAATGTAATCGTCAACTGAACAAGATACAAGAACCTTGGCTTATTTAATAGGAAGGTTCAAAGAGTCAGGACCGACATTTACAATCAGCCCAGTCATAGATAACATGTCAGGAATGGGCTCAGGTGGTACCAGGCCAGCACTGTTAGTAGGAAGGTCAACGTCACCTTCAGGAAGGAGGGCAGGGACAGCTCAGGAATACGGCAAGGCAGAGCTGGGAGTGGTGGCTCAGGTTAATGGCTTCACCACTAAGTAGGAGTTAGATCAAATGGACTGAAACAGTTTGGCTGTGCCATACTGCTTGGATATTGGCTAATGGTAAAGGGATTACAAGAACATCTCAGGGTAACCAATTATATGGCTAATAGTGGCTTTGAGTCGGACATAATGGCTTACTTCTGTAATCCCAGCATTCCAAAGACTAATAAGGCAGGAGTGCTAATAAGATAGCCTGGGCTATATTGTGAATTCCAGGCTAGCCTGAACTACAGAACAAGACCCTGTCTATAAATAAATAAATAAATAAATAAATAAATAAATAAGGCATCTCAGGGTTAAAAGAAGGAGCATAGAGTCGAGTCAGGGTGGCCCTGCCCTAATGAGAATCATCTTCTATGTATCTTTTTCTTTAACAATGAAGCTGGATGGTTCTGCCAGGAACATGGGTCATACAGGGATGGCAAGCACTTTGCTGGGGACTCTCCTGCCAGGTCTGAACTACATGCCACTGACGTGTCTTATACCTTGGCTTGCATGGGTGATGCAGAGATCTCTGCATGGAGCTTGACTCAGAGCATCTTATATAGAACAACTTATAGAATGTATGTGAAATGTGTTTTTGTATGCCAAAATGTGCAAACATGGTTTTCTGAAAAGGAAGCATACACATAAATGTGTAGCATTGCTTGTGGTAGAAACAGTAGTATAAAGTAGCACTGGTGTTCACTGGTGGTATCTGTGAGTGTTTAATGGCAATATATCACACCTTCTCATTGCACAGGTTTCAAGGAACTATTTTCATATCCTAAGTGCATCACGGACAATAAGGCGGCCACAGAATTCATTATGGTAAGAGAGCCGTCCTCCCCTCTTGAGTCTCTGTGAGGCTTGAGTGGTCTGTCCAGGACTTGGTCCTCGAATGTTTTGCACACTGGTGGATGCAAGTGAGCTTTTCTACAGATGCATGAGATAAACCTACTTGTAAGGAGGAAGGTCTCTGGTCCATACCTGCAGAGGTCTGTCTGTTGTTGCTTGGCCTTCTGGCTTTGGTCCTTTGGCAGCACAGCATATTACAGCAGAGGGAGGAGAGGCATTCATCTGAGGACTCAGAAGCAAAGAAAGGCAGGAAGGATCCAGGGGCCCAGAATCCCCTTATGTAAAGGCACACACCCAAATCTGAATCCTAGTACACTAGGTCCCATCAACTCCCAGTAGCACCCACAGGCAGGTATAAAGCCTTTATGGGGTGGGAGATGTCAGTTATCCAACCCACAACAGTGGCCTATGATAGTGATGGTGATGATGCTGATGAGGAGGAGGATGGTGATGAGGAGGAGGATGGTGATGGTGGGGGTGATGGTGATAAGGAGGATGATATGACCTTTCTTTAACTGGAAGTTAATAACAGTGAAAACATAAAAGTCAAACCTGTAATCTCAGCACTCAACAGGTAGAGGCAGGAGGGTCAGGAGTTCAGGAACAAGGTCAGCTACCTAGTAAGGTTGAGGCCAGCCTAAGCAGTGTCTGTCTCAAAAAAACTAAAAAAGGGGCTGGTCAGATGGCTCAATGAGTAAAGGCAGTAGCCAAGTCCCACTCTGGGATCTACAAGAAGGAGAAAACTGGTTTATGCAAGTTGTCATATGACTTCCACACATGCACCATGGCACCCATGGGCCCCCACACACACGCATACACATATGCACATACACACACACACATACACACGCACACAGACATACATACATACACACATGCACACACATATACACACGCACACAGACATGCATACATACACACATGCACACACATATACACATGCATACATACACACACACACATCAACCAATATAATAAAAAATATTAAACAACCAGGAAGAAAATCGTCTACATTCCTACCATCCACTACGTCTCCATAAGCATTTTAAGCATTTTGGAAATTTTTCCAGTGTTCATTGTTTTAAGATGAACAAGCTGAAGATGGCCAATCATATCCCCCAGGCCAGCAAAGCCATGGTTGCTTTGATGGCATGTTTCTTTGCACAGATGCTTAGTTCTTTGAAAACTGTTTTTTAAAGGTTCAGTGGTGATAACATAGCTGCTATGGGGCACAGGACACACTACAAGGATATAAGTATCATTGTTCCAGGAGTGTAAGCAATTTTTATGATGACACTGCACCTCCAGGTTCTTCTTAGGACACATGCTTGCTTCAGTGAATGATGAATTCCTGACAAGTGTCCATGACGACCTAGAGGCTGGAAGTAATAAACCTTTGTTATGAAGAATTTAACAATAAACTTGCCAGTGATACTAAGTTACACTGTAGAATTTAGCTAAAGTGGAGCGCTGCCTCCAATATGCCTGGGAGATAAGTAATGTGCTAGCCCGGCTTGTTAGGGGCTGCAGAAACACAAGAGAAGTAGAGCTGACTTCTGATATAATTAAGCTTAGGCCCACCAAGGGTGTGTTTCTATTAAGCTTTGTCACCAAGACTGCCATCCATTAGCCCCTATTTCCCATATCAAAAAGCGCATCATTGTGCCAGACAGACAGGATGACCCTGGCTAATGACCCTAAAAGAACAACACCATCTGATTCAAAATAACTGGGACAATAGGGTTTTGTTGTTGTTGTTTGTTTGTTTGTTTGTTTGTTTTGTTTTTTGAGAAGGGTTTATCTGTGAAGCCCTGGCTGTCCTGGAACTCACTCTGTAGACCAGGCTGGCCTCGAACTCAGAAATCCACTTGCCTCTGTCTCCCAAGTGTTGGGAGGGACAATAGTTTTGCTGTGTAAATCTCCCATTTGTCCAAAATGGCTAAGGTTCAGTTTCTGTCTCTTTAAACATGTTTAATTGCTCAAAGTATAACTTGGAGCTGGGACCTGTAAATCTCTAGATTTACACATGACAGCATATGTAGAATGTTATAGCTCAAAATCAAAGCTGTAAAAGATTTCTGTTCAGAACCTGTTTCTCTTTGGGCATTTGCCAGACCAGATCTGCAGTGTTATTAAGGAGCTTTTTGCTCATTACTCCCTGGGTGCTCAGAGTGAATCCTCACTGCTGGACTCAAAGGAGCCTTCATTTGTTATGACAGCTAGAGTGTAGAGGTTATCATGTTCAGCCACAGTTAACGATGGATGTACCTTAAGATTGTGACACTTGCTCTCCTGCAGTCTGCAGCACCTTCCATGGGGAACACAGACTTCTGGAAAGTTCTCCGCTATTTAAGTTTCCTGTACCCTTCTGAAGGGTTACGGAACATTCTCCTCATATCTGATGGGCACCTCCAGAGTGAGAGTCTGACATTGCAGCTTGTGAAAAGAAATATCCAGCACACCAGAGTGTTCACCTGTGCTGTTGGGTAAGTTTCGGAGCTCTGGTCACCATAGTGACAAAGGCAGCTAATGGACAAGTCTTTCGTTTGTCTGGGAACTTGGCAAGCTTGGAAGCTGGTATGAATACATGAAATCTCTGTGTTACAGAGGAACCAAGCTCCTGGCTTAGGACCATTCTGCCAGAGCTCACAACCACAGGGACCTTGGGCAGCCTGTTTCATTTGTAAAATGGGCTTCCTGGGACTATTTTTTAGCATACCAGTTCAGATAACTAGCTGGTCCTGAGCAGCCTGACAAAGCTCCCTGGGGCTGATTTGCGCATGCGCATAGTCGGCAATGCCTGCCTTTGGGGCTGCCCCTGCCTAGACCTACCTTACCCCTGCCTCACACCTGCCTCATACCTATCTCACACCCGCCTCACACCAGCCTTCTCCCTCTCCTGTGCTATCAGTTTTCTGCATTTGCATGGAACCCTGAGGTCACAGACCTTCCCCCCTTTTCGGAATTACTCCTCCTGATTGTAGTTGGCACGTAAGGAAAAGTCAAGGAGGGTCTCCTGCTGCTCTCATAAAACCCTCACCTGGTGCCTGGCCCTGAAGCCCAGAGATTCTTCCTGCACAGCTTCCACCCCAGGACACCACGTGTCCCTGTTTTGAGGCAGGATGTGAGGCAGATCCTGTGCTGTCCTCCCAAGTGAGCCCTGACTACAAGCTCCGGGTTTCTGGGGTTCATCCCTGCCTCTTCACAGCCTCTGATGATAAAAGCTGCACTGGCTGCTCCCACATCTCTCCATGCCTCTGTTTATCTTTTCCCTTTTGTATCCGTTGTTTCAGTTTGTTTTAAGACAAGGTCTCACTCAGTATCCCAAACTAGCCAGGAAATTACTTACGCAGACCAGGCTGACCTGGATCTTGTGATCTTTTTGCCTCTTGAATGCTAGGATTACAGGCATGTGCAACCGTGCCTGGCTAGGCTGATGTTTTGTTTTGTGACAGGGTCTCTGATCTTCCTTGGACTCTGATCTTCCTGCCTATACTTCCCAAATGCCGAATTACAGATGTGTACTGGCACACCTGGTTTGGGCAATGCTGGCATTGAACCTAGTGCCTTGTACATGATAGGCAAACACGCTACAAAGTGAGCTCCATCCTACCTCATTAGGCAACTATCTTTATCAAGTATCATTCTGATATCTTTGCAGTTTTTTGTTTTGTTCACAGTTTGGTTTAAGAAAGGTCTCTGTGTGGCCTTAAATGTAACCAAGGACAGACACACTTGGACTCCTGGTCCTCCTGCCTGCATCTCATAACTGCACCATCAAGTCCTGTACCTCTTGCAGTTGCCATTATTGTTAAGTGGAGAAATATTCGATTTTATTTATTTATTTATTTATTTTACTTTATTTTGTTTCTTTTTCAAGACAGGGTTTCTCTGTATATCCCTGACTGTCCTAGGTCTCACTGTGTAGACCAGGCTGCCCTTGAACTTAGAGATCCACCTGCCTCTGCCACCCAAGCTCTGGGATTAAAGGAGCGCACCACCAACTGCCTGGCTTTATTTATTTAATATTTCATATTTCTGCTGTGGAGGTCTCTGCAAATACTCTGGCCAGAAAGAGTGTCATTTGTATGAGGCAAGAAAGAAGTCTGCTTCAACACAGCTCAGTAGCTGGTGTTCATCTGAAATACCAGAGTCTGAACGGGGTAGTGGTGGCGCATGCCTTTAATCCCAGCACTCGGGAGGCAGAGGCAGGAGGATTTCTGAGTTTGAGGACAGCCTGGTCTACAGAGTGAGTTCCAGGACAGCCAGGGCTACACAGAGAAACCCTGTCTCGAAAAAAAAAAAAAAAAAAAAAAAAGATAAAAAGAAAAAAGAAAAAAAGAAATACCAGAGTCTGAAACAGGAAGTATATTTTAGGCATAATTAAGCACAATACATTTTGGGGGGGAAACAGGTTTCTTGGTGTAACACAATCCTGTGTGTACAGTAAAGCATAAGGCATAATTACACCGAAGCTCTTACGTGCTTGTAGCCTCCAGCAGCCTACCTGACAGTTCCCCTGAAAGGAGGGCTGGAAATGAAAGGGGCAGGGGAGAGAAGCGTGAAGCCAAGACAAGGCTCTGATCAAGGCCCCCAGTTTAATAATAAGCTTTGCGTATGTAAAGGGAGAAGCCACAAAACCCATCCCCTGCTTCAGCTGGAGTATGTTATCTAGCAAGGTCAGCCTAGCAGCCAAAACAGTTAAGTTCCCATGGGAACTTGCAACTGCAGCCAAGGCAGATGCTTCTGTCCAGGTTCATAAGACCTATTGTGGCAAATGTTCAAGGTCTGCCTAGCCTGCTCAAGGCTGGGAAGGAAGGTTCCACATGATATCTTAAGGGCCTGGGGAGCCATTGTGGCCACCATCTTACAGAGAGCACAGAGGTCACCAACTACTCACCATCTCCATTCCCAGCCCTCTGGGTAGAAAACAGGCTGGACATCTCTTCCTTAGAGAGACAACCCTGCCTGTTTAACACTCCTGGATGTCCTAATGCTTATCTGCACAAGGACTTCGTGCTAACCTACATTTTGCCAATGCTATATTGCCTCAGGAGCCTCGCTTGCCTGGGTTATGCTCCACCATGAAGCTACACCCTAGTGCGTTTAATCTTTTTACCTCGGGAACAGAAAAGCAAATTCTCCACTTGTCTCTCTTGACATTGTTAACATCTATTTCCCAGCTTTGTCTGGAATGTCTGGAAAATTACTGGGTGTTGTGGTACAAATATATAATCTCAGCCACTGACAGGCTGAAGTGAGAAACTAAGTCCAAGGCCAGCACAGGCTACTGAGTAAGACTTGTCTAAAAACACATGCAGCTGAGCCTGTCATAATGTTACATACCTACAAGAGACGGAGAGATTGCCCCTACAGCCTGGGTTACAGAGTGAGACTCTTTTAAAAGAAGAGAAATATGAAGCCAGCCTGGTCTATATGAAGTGTGTTCCAGGACAGCCAGAGTTGTTATACAGAGAAACCCTGTCCGGGAAAAAAAATTGTTTTTAACTAAAATGTGTGAAATGTGCTCAGTTCTACAGCAAATCGCCACATCTTAAGGACCTTGTCTCAGTGTGGTGCTGGAGTGTTTGAATATTTTAACTCAAAATCTAAGCACAGTTGGAAAAAACAGGTATGTGGGTTTCTTTTTTAAACATCTTATCTGTACTCATTTGTCAACAAATGGAAATCCTATCTTCTTACAAGTCCGTAGCAACTTCTATCTTTTGTGAATAGGCAAGGCCTACAAGGAAGCCAAAGCTTTTTTCTTTAATAATTAGAAAGGCCAAGCCAGACATGGTAGTACATGCCTTTATTCCCAGCACCTCTTCCCTCTGCCTCACAGCACCGGGATTACAGATGTGACCACACCCCACGGCTAGATCTTCCTTGTGAAAAAATGCACACAAGATTTACAAACCCAAAGTTGTTTAACCATCATTTCCAGCCACTTCCAGAACTTTGTCAAATCCCCAATAGGAAGTCCATAATAATATAATATAAAGTAAATATAATAATAACTCTGTATTACCTCCTGCCTTCAGTGTTGCACAATATCTATTTTATTTCCGTTCTTTTTGAGTTTGCCTTTTCCAGATACTTCTAGATACAGAAACACAAACCATTTGGTTTTTTGTGTGTGTCTGGTTTATTTAACTTTGCATAATGTCCACAAGACTTATCAGTGTGTTGTTGTGTTTTTGATAGAATTTCTTTTCACTTTAAGGCCAAATATTTTATTTTTTTTTAATTGGGTTTTGAAAAAAGGAATGTCATGTAACCCAGGCTGAGTTGAGGATGGACTTGAACTCCTGATCCTACTGCCTCTATTAATTCAAGTATTGAGATTACAGGTATATGCCACAATGCCCATTTTAGGGATGAAAAAATAGTGTATCAAATATTCACATATGACTATTCTATCATAAATAGATAGGTGATAAAGAGAGAGACAGAGAGACAGAGAGAGGTGCACACATACCACATTGTGTTTGTTAGCCTATCAATGAACTTGGCCTATCTCACCGCCCCTGTGATGGTGCTTGCATGAATGCAGGCACACGATATCTAGAGCCCTTCCATTTGTTCAACTCTGGGTTTGTACTCAGACGTGGGATTCTTTTCTCCACAGCAGTTGCACATCTCCCGCTCCTGCTGGCAGTGATCCAGAGCTGCCCAGCTTGTGTGGCAAGTGCTTCCACTGCTGAGACATCTCCACAAGCTAAAATAAAAAACTTAAATATATTTATTTAAGCTGATGGCATCCTTAATCCCAGCACTCGAGAGGCAGAGGCAGGTAGATCATTATAAGTTTGAGACCAGCCTGGTCTACAAAGCAAGTGCCAAGCCAACCAGGACTATATGTTAAGACCTTGTCTCAAATAAAATATCTCCCCCCCACCTTGGAAAAATGCCCCATGACAGGAAGGGGAAAAAACTATAAAATCCTCAAAGACATAATGTATACTTCTAAGTAACTATTTCTGTGCTTTGTTTCCTTTATGGTACTAGACATTGAAACCAGACAAGGCAAGCACTCAAGCGGCCTGCCAACCGAGGTGTATCCCTGGCTGACTTCTTCTTTGTCTGTTTTTAAATGTCAACATTAAAGGAGAGGTATTTTCTCTTATATTATAGGTAGAAGCTCAAATGACCAGGATACGTTCCCCAAGTTGCCACTCTGTCTCTGTCAAATGGCAGCAGCTTAGCAGAGATGCCCCTGAGCCCCTTCAGGCCCCTGCGTGGGTTCCCTCCTTGTTTCACAACGATCGACTCCTGGTCTACGGATTCATTCCTCATTGCACACAAGTAAGAGCAGAGTTCCTTACACTGTGGGAAAGACGATGAATTTTACTATTGCTCTTCCCCTCACCTCACCCCCACCCCTTTCCCTCTTCTTGGCATTGGGTTCCCCTCTGGGTACCTGGCTGGGGAAGCTCTTGATTTCTCTTGGGAGGGGAAGGTGTTACCAGAAGGGCTGCCATTGCGCTAAGACACACTGGGAGCAGAGACTCTAACAGAGCACGTGTGTTCCTCCTGTTTCAGGCAACTCTGCGTGCATTCATCCAAGAGAAAGAATTCTGCACAATGGTGTCAACTACAGAGCTTCAGAAGACAACTGGGACTGTAAGATTCACATCTTAAACTGCTGGGCCATGGGCAGAACTCAGTGGGGAAGTGCTAGCCAAGCAGGTGGAAGGCTCTTCCATTTCCAGGCACTCACAAACTTAAGCTATGGATAGAAAGTTATAGTTGTCAGTTTTCACATATAAGTTCCATGTACTTCCCAGCATACATATGGAGAGTGGTCAGGAGGTTATCTGTACAAGTGGGATGGGGACATGTCCCTTCAATGAGTCTTCATCTGGGAGTCTTGGATCCGTCCATGGGTAAAACTAGCTTTAAGTAAGCATGTTTACTTGTGATTGTCTGCACAGACTTACAACCCCAGCACTTGAGAGGTAGAGGCATTAGGGTTGGGAATTTGAGGTCATCTTTAGCTACAAAACATATTTGAGGCCAGCCTTGGCTACATGGACCTTTTCTCAAAACAAAATGTGATTGTTTTGTTTCTGTTTGAGATACTGTCTAGCTCAAGATGGCCGTGAACTTAAAGCATTCCTCCTGCCTCTGTCTCTTGAGTGCTGATACTACATTCATGCACCACCACATCCTGACACTGTCTAACGAGAGTTGTTACAGACCCCCTGCTTAACGGCAGAGTGCCATAAAGCTCCCCAGCTCAGAGGCCAATTGCAAATGTTGTTCTTCATGTTACCTACTTGTCCAGTTTGTCAAAATTGGAGAGGAGTTGAAAGCTCCCTAAATCCTCTCAGAACTCAGGGAAACAGTTCATTTACTGTTATTGATTGTTATTACAGTGAAGATCCAAATTACAACAATTCAAAGAGCTTTTATTTCTATCAGTATTTTGATTTTTTTTTTATTCTTTTGAGAGTTTCATACTTGAGTACTGTATTTATATCACTTCTATTCCTCAGTTCCCTCTCCAACTCCTCTTGTGATAACTCAACACTCTCTCAAGTTTATGACCTCATCTGTAATTATTCTCTCTCTCTCCCTCCCTCCCTCCCTCCCTCGAGAATGCTCAGGAGCACGGGAGCACATGTGCATACACGCGCAATACATGTGCTCACGCACAGGCACACACACAAACTCTTGAGTCCATTTAGCGTTGCTCTTATGTGCACATGCTTAGGGCTAACCGTGCAGAACTGAATAATCTGTGAGGAGGCTCATCCCTAAACAAGACTGATTGTCTCTTTTTCAGCAGCAATTGATTACTTATAGGCTTTCATCTGGGTGTGGTGGTGTGTCATGTAGGTCTTATTTAGATAGCCATATTGTTGACATCTCATGGATGCAGCTTCCCTGTTTTGTTTTTTTTTTTTTTATTTTTTATTTTTTTTTTGGTTTTTCGAGACAGGGTTTCTCTGTGTAGCCCTGGCTGTCCTGGAACTCACTCTGTAGACCAGGCTGGCCTCGAACTCAGAAATCCACCTGCCTCTGCCTCCCAAGTGCTGGGATTAAAGGCGTGCGCCACCACTGCCCGGCCTTCCCTGTTATTTCTAAAAGACTAACGGCTATCTGACAGCAGGCATCCTGGTCCTCTGGATCCTACAGTCTTCCCAATCCCTCTCCATGGTGTTTCCTGAGCCTTTGGTGTACAAGTTCTGTTGTAGATTATACTGGTTAATCTTGGCCAACTAGACACAAACTAGAGTCACCTGTGAAAGGGACTCTCAACTGAAGGATTGCCTCCATCCGATTGGCCTGTGGAAATGTGTGTAGGTCATTTGCTTGATTAATTGTTGGGGGGGGGGATTTTCACTGTGGGAGCTGGATCCAAGATGTTGAAAGGTAGCTTGGCAAACCAGGAGAAACAAGCCAGTCAGCATCATTTCGCCCTGGTCTGTGCTTCAGTTCTTGCCTCCGGGTTTCTGCCTTGGCTTCCCTTGGTCACAGGCTGTAACCTGAAAGCCAAACAAATCCTTTCCTTCCCAAGATTCTTTTGGTCAGTGTTTTATAACAGCAATGAAAAGCAAAGTAGAACATAGACATGCCAGTCAGGCACCGCACAAAGGGTGTAGATGTGCTAATCAAGCACGGCACAGCCACTTATTCTTAGGATTTGGCCAGTTATAGATCTCTGTCTGCTGCAAAAAGAAGCCTCTGTGATGAAGGGTGGGAGCTATACTTACCTGTGGGTCTAAAGCTGAGGAGTTATAATACAGTTAGAAATTAGATTAGTGTAGGGAATGGCGGTAATTGGCTCTCTTCAATTTCCTTCTTCAGGTTTTTAGTTTTTATTGTAGAGGACTGTTACCTCCTTGGTTAGGTTAAATCCTATAATTTTCTTTTTCCAAGCAATTATGAATGGGCATGTTTTTAGAGCTCTCAGCTTGCTTGTTACTAGTATGTAGAAAGGCCTAGAGCTCTCTCAGCTAGCTTGTTACTAG
>JADRCH010000170.1:306928-318704 GCA_019843965.1 Rhynchomys soricoides | reverse complement strand
GTGTGTGTGTGTGTGTGTGTGTGTGTGTGTGTGTGTGTGTGTGTGTGTCAGTAAACAGCTGTACACATAAGATAAAAATGAAGTAAACCTTTAAAAAAGCACTGAGGGGAACCCTTGGCCTAAATAACACCTCTCTTATCTGTATATGTAGAAAGATTCTCCTTGAGAATGTAAAATATTCATACATTTATGAAGATTCTGGTGTAATGCTAAGACAACAGCCATATGGGAATTCAGCTGTAACGTTCAAAAGAGAAGGGCTGACAAACTGTCCACGAATACAGGAAGCTCAGTCATTAGGAAGAAAAGAATTTGGGGGGAAAAGCTCTCAGTATTCTGTGCTGACTTCAAATTGGCTATATAGCCAAAGCCAACCTTGAGCTTCTGATCCCCTTGCCTCTATCTCTGAAATGTTGGGATGACAGGAGGATACCACCATTCCTAGATTCCAGTCATTACAAAATATAACAGAGGGCTGGGTGTGGCAGTGCATACCTTTAATCCCAGCACTCGAGAGGAAGCGGCAGGCAGGGTTACAAGTTCAGTCACAATTAGAAACAAATTGTGTTTCTACACAAATCTTCACCATTATTAGCATCAGCCCTGTAACTCCTACTTAAAGAATTCCCCTCCAAAGCCAACACTGTTTTTGCATGACAGTCTGTTTTTAGGCTGGCAGCGTTTGCTATTTAAAGCACTCCAGACAAACAAAACATATCTGAACTGGTCTTTTCATGAGTCGCAAGCAATTACACCTAACGTCTACTAGATCTTTCATCATCTATGTTATAAAGTAAAAAAAGTTTATTGTAGTCAGTCTGCCGTATTTACAAAGTTTTATTGAGTTTTATTCCTTCAGGAGTGTAGCCTGTGTGAGTCCTTATCTTTAAACTATGTTTATAGAGACCTCTGAGCCTATAATAAAAGAGACCTTGAATCTGTAACCTATTCTTCTGGCCAGTTGGAGATGACAATTATCTCTGTTTACCCCGCACCAATTATACTGTTTGAGTTTGCTCAGGGGCAGATACTCCAAGAAGATTCCAGGAGAGATGGCTTCATCTAGCCAAGTGCTTGTCTGTGCTTAATGATCTCCAGGGCATAGGGAGACCTCTGGCCAAATAATAACCAGATAAAGTTAATTTTAGGACTTTCCTAAAAAGACTCAGACAATTCTTCTCAGAAAAAGACATAAAATGAATCATAGTGCAGAAAATTCCCAATAGTGCAACACACAGAGACCAAACCCCACAAGTTAGAGACAGAAGGACAGTGATTGTAGCAATCCGCTCAGTTTTGTTGGAACTGTGTCAAGCAGCTGTGCTGGCTTCCTGACCCTCGCCGTTTCCAGTAGATATGGCTGTGCCAAAACATATTATCTTGTAAAATTAAGTTTTTAAAGACAGGGCCTTGCTGGCCTCAACTTTACATCAGTCCTCTTCCTTCACCCTACAGAGTGTTTAGATTATGAGTATGCACCATGCCTGGCTTTTTAAATTTTTCCTAATCTATAAAGAATTTCTGTGAATTAAAAACAAGATCAAACCAGGCAATGGTGGCATACGCCTTTAGTCCCAGCACTGAGAAGGCAAAGCCAGCCTGGTCTACAAAGAGAGTTCTAAGATAGCTAGTGCTACACAGAGAAACCCTGTCTCAAAACAAACAAACAAACAAACAAACACCACAGGTGCTGTGAGCAAACTTCTTGGATATGAATCTCAGTCCCTGCTGAACCCCATGGACTGGAGCGTCTGTGTATCTTCTCTATGCCCTGAAATGGGCACAGTATAAATTGAGTTTCCCCAACCCAGAATTTGAAAATGCTATCAGGCAGGGCAGTGGTGGTGTATACCTTTAATCTCAGCACTCAGGAGGCAGAGGCAGGTGAATCTTTGTGAGTTTAAGACCAGCCTAGTCTACAAAGTAAGTTCTAGGACAGCCAGGACTATGTAGAAAGACACTGTCTTTTTTTTTTAAAAAAAAAAGAAAGAAAGAAAGAAAGAAAGAAAAGGCCCCCAAATCTATAAAGTGTTGAGCTCCCATGTAACTTCAAAAATAGAAAATTCCATATGACAGGTTCAGTCACAGTAAAGGAACACTAAAAATCTTGTAGTATTATTACCCTTGGGAAACGTGTACAAAGACAGTTATAGGAGAGAAATGAATCCCGTGCTCAGACGTGTACCCAAAACCCAAGATATCTCATGGTATATGTTCCAGTATTTGAAAAATTAGGGGAAAAAATCCCAATATGAAGCATTTCGGGAAAAATATACTCGTGTAATCCTAGGGTTGCGAAGAGCGAAGGGCCTGGTCCCATTGCACTTACCAGCACGTCTGGCTGTGGCAGATGTTATGTTAGCTCCCATTGCCAGCAAGGATTTCTAAAATGGACTCTGTCAAGCCAGAAGCCTTGGGGACCGTGTCCACATCTGTCCAGCAGTTACGTGTGAGACATCTCATGCACAGGAAAGACTCCCTAAGGTGGAGTATGCACAAGGAGCAAGGGCACTGTGAGAGCAGTTTCTATGGTTTCCGTTATTTCTATAAAAAGAACAGGACACAAATGTATTTGCTTATTGGCTTACTTTCTTGTTTTTGCTTTGTTTGTTTATGAAGCTTCCTTTTTTGTGGTGCTGGGGACTGAACCCAGTACTTATGTATGCTAAGCAAGGGTTGCCCTCTTCCAGGAGGACAGCCAGGTGGCAGGGGGTGGGGGTGTTTTGTTATAAACATATCCATTTGCATACTTTTACTTTTGTGCCATAGGCAGAGATTGAGTCTTCGAGACTAAAGCAAGATGAAGTCACTAATGGCAGTGGAGTGCTACAGGTAAACAGGACTATGCATGGTGAATTTTCAGAGAAAAAAAAAAAAGAAAACTTATTTTTCCAGTTGCCATTTATCATTTATCATGATCTCTTTTTACATTTCTCTCTCTCTCTCTGTCTGTCTGTGTCTGTGTGCATGTGCCAGGACCTGTGTGTGAAGGTCAAAGAACAACTTGGGGGAGTCCATCTCTCTTCCCACCACATAGGTCCCAAGAGAGAAGTCAGGTTTATCAGTGAGTGCCTTTACCCACCAAGTCATCTCGCTGCCTCCTTCCCATCCCCTACCCACCCCCCATTCTATATTTTTTTGAAGACACAGTTTCATTATGTAGCCCAGGCTGGCCTCAAACTCCTGATCCTCCTGCCTGAGCCCCCTGAGTACTAGCATGCCAGGCACAGTTCTTGGCTGCCATTTGTTCTGTAATTTTAGTTATTTATTATCTTCTGATCAGGCAAAGTCTTATGTTTGCGATATTTGGGCCTCTGCCTTCCAAACAGCGGACACCTGTTATATTTTTAAAATTTATTCTATTTTTATTTCTGTGCATATGCTCATGTGTGTATGTATGTGTACAGTCATGCACACACATGTATACGGGGCCGTGGAGGCTGGAAGAGAGTGTTGGATCCCCTGGATGGCCATGAGCTGAACATGGGTCCTGGGAACTGAACTTGGGTCATATAGCCATCTCTCCAGCCCCTCTGGCACATTTTAGATTTCTTTTAATTTCTTGCTTCGTGTGTGCGTGTTAGGGTTCGTGTGTGTGTGTTAGGGTTCGTGTGTGCGTGTTAGGGTTCGTGCCTTCTGTTTACCCTTCGACAGTTCCGTGCATTGTACATTATGAATCTTGATCATATACCCACTCACACCTCTCCCTCCAGCTCCCAGCTTTTATTTGGGTTGTTTTGCTTTGCTGTGCCTAGAATACCTGTAGCACTCATAGGTTATTTCCCTCTGTGATTCTTTTAGGAATTCTGTTTTATTTTTGTTTTGCTTCGAGAGAAGCCAGAGCTCGCATGTGCTCCAGTAGCCCTGCACCTCCGAGCTTCCTCCCTAGACCTGTTGGTTCACTGAAATTTATCCTGGGGTAAGATAAAGGTGGAAAGCCAACCTTGGTCCAAAGAGTCACCCAGTCTCCCCAGCACTTAACTCAAAACACCACGCTCATTCTCCAGTAGGATCCTGTGCTTTAGGGTCCTGTACCTTACTAGCTGTGCCTGTACCATCTACTCTGAGATAGCCATCTAGTTATTATAATGCTGCCAACGGCTTTAGTATGCAGGAGGCCTAGTCCACCATCATTCATCTTTCTTAATATTCTGGTTTATCAAGAGGCATGATGGCCCAGGCCTATAATCTTGGCTACTGAAAAAAGCCAAGGCACGACTATCAAAGCAAGTTTGTGGCCAGCCTAGGCTACAGAGCAAGTTCAAGGCCAGCCCGGGCAACTTAGTGAGTCTGTAAAATCAATAGATAGATAGATAGATAGATAGATAGATAGATAGATAGATAGATAGATACCAGGCATGGTGGTATGACACCTTTAATCCTAGCACTTGGGAGGCAGAGGCAGGAAGATCACGATGAGTTTCAGGCCACCTTGGCCTACATAGTGAGTTCCAGGATGTCTGGGCTTCACAGTGAGACCCTGTCCCATTCTGTTGTGGTGAAAAAATGCCTTGACAAATGTAGCTTCAGGGAGGGAGGGTTTATTGTGGTTCACAGTCCCAGAAGGCATACAGACCACTGGTAGGACTCACTTTGTAGACCAGGCTGGCCTCGAGCTCACAGATAGATATCCATCTGCCTCTGGCTCCTGAATGATGATATTATAGACTGAGCCACCACACCAGGCCTTTGCCTATCCAGTTTTATGTCAGTTAAGAGTAAGACAATGTCTCATGGGCCAGCAATAGGGCTCAGCAGGTGAAAATGCTCATTTTATAAGCCAGACCACATGAATTTGATCATCAGAACCCACCGTAGAAAGAGAGAACCAACTCCCTAATGTCCTCTGGCTTCCATACATGCATTATGTCACTCATGCACACATGCACATGTACATTAATAACAAATGAAACAGAAAATTTCAAAGGCTTTGTCTCAAAAAACAAAAAACAAAGAGGCCAAGGTTGTAGTTCATCAGTAGCAGGCTTCCCTAGCCTGGGTTCTGTTCCTAGTGCCCTGAACGAAATATGAGAAAACACACACACACACACACACACACACTTCTCTTTGTTGTTGTTCTTTGAAATAGAGTCTCATTGTAGCCCAGGCCTACCAAAAATCTATTTATAGCCCAGGCTGGCCTCAAACCCAAGATCCCCCTGTGTCAGCCTTCCAAGTGCTAGTCTTATAGGCTAGCTCTAGGCAAGATGTTTCCAGGTTTAAGAGTTGACAATAAGCTGGGCAGTGGTGGCGCACGCCTTTAATCCCAGCACTTGGGAGGCAGAGGCAGGTAGATTTCTGAGTTCGAGGCCAGCCTGGTCTACAGAAAAAAAAAAAGTTGACAATAAGGACTCACATGGACATGCAACATTAATAAAGTAATGTTATTTACATATTCTTTAAAGTTTTAGTTATATGTATTGTGTTCATGAGCCTGAAATAACCATCTGATACCTTGCAACAGGAGCTACAGTAGGCAGGATTGACCTACCCAAGGTAACTGCTGAGTCCTCTGGAAGAGCAGCTTCAAGATAACTTGTATTTAAAGTAAACTACAGGGCTGTACATAGTGGCACACACCTTTAATCCCAGCACTCAGGAGGCAGAGGCAGGTGAATCTCTGAGTTTCAGGCCAGCCCAATCTATGTAGCAAGTTCGAGACTGGTCAGGGCTACAGAGTGAGATCCTGTCTCAAAATACTACTACTACTACCACTACCACTACCACTACCACTACTACTACTACTAATAATAATAATAATAATACAAAACAGGCAGAGTAATAGAATATATCAGAATACACTTTGAGGGAATAGCAGGCCACATAAGCAAAGATGCTCAAGGGCCCCAATTATTATTTGGGGCATCCTCACAGAGAGAAAGGATTTTGGTTGCTGAGGGGTGTGGCTTATATGTTTCACTATACTGATATAGATTAGGTCAGATATTCTTTTTCTACTGCCCATGTCCCTTCTGATTTTAATCATAAACATGTCGTGACACATAGGTGTAAGAGAGTCAATAGAGGGTTCTCCATACATGTTCACTTTGAGGGCACTGTTTACCTTATTGCCCGTGCACCTAAAAACAGTTCAGGCCAGGTTAGGCTTTCCGGTCTCTTATCCAGATACATTAGGAATATTTTGAACAATGTCTAAGTTTGATTGTTGTTAGTGAAGAAGAAACTTTCTGTTATCCAGAGAGTGGTGTATGTATGGACCAGTACAGGTCGGGGGTGCAGAGGTTCTGAGGTTGTTGGGTGCACTGTTCAGAGAAGACTGTGTATGTGCACATGCAGGCAAAGGAATTGGGGCCAAGTGAGTTATTACAGGAGTTGGTGATATGCATGACCAAAGACAGACAGGATCCCAGACTCCTCGCTCACTTGTACTTCCTTGCCTCAGGCCTGTATCCATGGCTTCAAATCAAAAAAAGTTTGCCTTTTACCATTGGTCTTTGCCTATTAGCATATTATAAAACTTTTAGCCAGTAGTGGTGTAATCTGACACCCAGAAGCTGAAACAGGAGGATTAACATGAGTTCAAGGCCAACCTAGGTTACATGGTAAGACCCTGCCTCGAAAGTAAAAATAACTGAATATGTTTAGGCATGAGGTATAGATCAGCAGTAGAACACTCAATCAGAAATAAATAGAAAACCAGATAAGCATTATTATATTTTATTTATTTATCTGCATGCCGATGGGGGAGTGCTTGTAAGTGTTACAGGTATCCTGGTAGTCAGGAGCCACAGAATACCAGAAAGTCACAGTGTACAACAAACCTCACACAAGAGATTTATTGGGAATGGAAAAACCTAGGAAGGTAGCTGCCTCTATTCCAGTGAGAGGCAGCAGAGAACTAGACAGCACAGAGTTTGTATAGGGTTGGGTGGGTGGGGCTTTCCATCGTGGCCCGTGATTGGAGGGATTATGTGACCTGATCTTAGAGCAAGCTCAAGTATTAGTGGATTTTTGTTTGTTTGCTTGTTTGTTTGTTTTTGTTTTGTTTTGTTTTGTAGGGCAGAACCTGGCCATTCTCCTACCTTGGGGGCCAGGAACACCCATTGCAGCCCAGCTGTTAGGCCTTTTGGTGGAAGGAGGGACTGGCCGCTAGAAATGAGAGAGAGAGAGAGAGAGAGAGAGAGAGAGAGAGAGAGAGAGGGAGGGAGGAGAGAGAACATGTGTCTCTGAGATTGAATTTGGCTTGGTCAAAAGTACCATCTCACATGCTGCTTTTATTTATTTTTTCTTGTTCTTCTAGTGGTGTCCATGAGTGAACCAGAGTCAGATTTGCTCACAGAAGGGAAACATCCCACCACTGAGCATTAGCCCCAGCCCTCAAATTTTTGTTGTTGTTCGTGTTTTGATATGGTTTCTCTGTGTAGCTCTTGGAGCTCTGTAGATCAGGCTGGACTCAAATTCAAGAGATTTGCCTGCCTCTGACTCCTGAGTACAAGATTAAAGGTGTGCACCACCACTGCCTGTCTTCAATTTTTATTTTGAAACAGTGTCTCACTAAGCTGCTCAGTCTGGCCTTGAATTTAGGATCATCCTGTCTGAGCCTTCCCAGTGTGAAATTAGGGGTACAAGCCACCACACCTTCCCTAGCTAACAGTCCCCTCCCTGGGCCTGCTTTCCTACAGGGCTGATGGGCCTCATTCTGCGATGTTATGCACAATCCCTAACAACCCAACCGTCCAGCTTCTTGGAAGAATGTTTGCTAATTTATTTTTCCTCTTCACATGCACAACTTCTCTGCTGGACAGCCCTTCTCCATCTCCTCTGAAGGAAATAAGGAACCATCACTGCTATCCACTGCTAGACAATATAAAAGAAAGGTTTTTAAGTCATGTTATCTAGACGATTCTCAAGATTTTGAAGGAATAACTACAGTAGCACAATCACCTGCAACAGCACAGTCTCTTAACTTCCACCTGCCTCTCAATGTCTGCCCGCAACCACCGGAAGATGTGGAGCAGCTGCTGGATGTGACCAGGGTGGAGCTAAAGAAAAAAAGAGGACGTCGAAGACAGCTTATGGCAACCAAGCCTCAAAATGTACCTGTTTCCCTGGTTTCTTCTGCTCCTACAGTCGCAGCTAGGTTTTCTTTCCTTTCTCCCTGCAGCTCTAGTTCTGCCTTCCAGTCTCCTCTCTGCAACATCCCTCCTCCTCCCCCTCTCCCTTGTGTCACCCACTCTCCTCCCTCTCTCTTCGGTGGCACCCATCTTCCTCTCCCTCCCCCTCCCTCTCTCCCTCCCCCTCCCTCTCTTCCTCCCCCTCCCCCTCCCCCTGTTGGCACCCAATTTTCTCTTTCTC
The DNA here is from genome assembly GCA_019843965.1 of Rhynchomys soricoides. Lineage (NCBI taxonomy): Eukaryota > Metazoa > Chordata > Mammalia > Rodentia > Muridae > Rhynchomys > Rhynchomys soricoides. The sequence goes on along the minus strand of JADRCH010000170.1, from coordinate 310,388 downwards.
CTGTAGGATTCATCCCACCTAAGTTGAGTCTACCTAAGCCACCTCTCTTGAGCTTTAGGGGTGGTACCATTTTCTCAGGTAGCTTCGATAGTTCAAAGGATTTTGATCCAGGTAAATTTTCTCAAGACCCCAACAACATCAGCTTCTCTCCCAAAGCCCCTGAGATGGATGCTCTTCACGGGTCACCTATCTGCAGTCCTCCTAAGCCACCTTCTGCCCCTCCTCTTGTCACCAGTGTACTTAGCTCTGAGGTTCCTCAGAGCTCTTCTTTTCTTCATTTGCAAAGTGCCTCGGTTCATCAGAGCCCTGATTACAGAATGTCCGATATCAGCATGGAGTCACTTGAGTTAGCTCTCCCATTAGATTGTTCTTCCAGATCTGTGTCATCAGACTGCATTCTAGAAGAGGCCTGGACTTTCGAAATGGAAACAGATGAAGCAGCAGCATTTACAGCATACAATTTTTTAACAAGTATTGAGACTTTCTCAGATGAGGAACTTGTCATCTATGATGAAGGCCAGAGGAGTCCTGTGTCATGGGCTTCACTCTTTGCTCTACAGACTGAGGTATTTGTCTTATTTCTGCTTAAGTCTGTGGTCAGCTCATTTCACAGTTTACACTAGTGTTTCTCAAAGCAGTTGGTCAGAGAACAGTTTGTTGCCAGTCTAGAGGTTCGGGCACGTGTCAGTGTGGGAGACTCTCTCTCTCAGTGAATAGTCACCTGAACAAAACTCTCCTCTGCATGGTGCTGAGTGGTGTTTGTCAGCATTGTTGGTGACTATTAACATTCCTCAGATGAAAAATTAGCATCCTGCCAGGCAGTGGTGGCGCACGCCTTTAATCCCAGCACTTGGAAGGCAGAGGCAGGTGGATTTCTGAGTTAGAGGCCAGCCTGGTCTACAGAGTGAGTTCCAGGACAGCCAGGGCTACACAGAGAAACCCTGTCTCGAAAATACAAAAAAAAAAGAAAGAAAGAAAGAAAAGAAAAGAAAAATTAGCATCCTGAAGAGTCCATGGACTTACTTTCTAAGTTCTAGTACTGGGAATTGACGTTGATAGAAATTTCCTCTTGCCCAGTAAATATAGGTGTGGTGAGTATTCTAAATCGTTTCCTATAGGTCTAGAGATATGGATAGCAGTGAAAATGAGTGCTGCAGCTCTAAGGGAAAGCATTGAGAGCCAAGTTATACTGGGAGGGGGCAAGTTTTCCAGGGTGTGGATTGGTGGGATTTAAAGTCCTGAGCTTGGAGGAGGTCAGGTATTGTTAGCTTTTCCTGTTCGGAGATTGATGGATTTTCATGATCAGGGATTGGTGGGTTTCTGTGGCAAGCGCAGGGCCTGGTGGGACTTCACACACACACACACACACACACACACACACACACACACACCCGTAGGACTGAGCCTGCACTGGGAATTACAGAGATTGTTGGGGAAGTCTGGGGACAGGGACTGGAGCTCCTCAGGTGGAGGCCTGGCCACATTTCCTGCCTTGCAGGTTTACAGAGTACACAAGATTTACAAAGGGAGTACAGAGCTGCTTGAGTTGGCCTGCAGTAGTTTGCAGTGTGTGGAGGAGCACAGTAGTCTATCTATAAAGCTAGAAGCACTGTAGTCTATCTATAAAGCTAGTTAACACCCTGTAAGCTTCTGCACTGGCATTGCGATCCAGGCTCACCTATGCAATTTGAATATGGGGCATCACATCTGTAGGCAGGCAGTCAGCCCCAGAGCTATAGTCCTAATCTTTTCTCATTTTTTAAAATTTTTATTTGTGTGTGTGTTGTGTGTATATGTACCTGAGTTTGTGTGTACAAGTGTTCATGCAGGTGTGAAAGTATGTGTGCACATGTGCACATGAAAGCCAGAGGGCCATGGTGAGAAGCTTCCTTAGATGCTTTCCACATTATTTATTTTTTATTTAAAAATTTTAATTTATAGCCAGGTATAGTAGCACTTACTTTTAATCCCAGCATGCAGGGAGGCAGAAGCAGGCAGATCTCAATGAGTTCCAAGCCAATCTAGTCTATATAGTGAGTTCCAGGATAGCCAGGGCTGTGTAGAGAGACTTTGTTTCAAAAAACCAAACAAAAATATAAACAAAGAAGTGGGGAGTAGTTATTTTGGGATTTCAGGGGAAAGGATTTATTTTTATTTCTGTGTATGATGTGTGTATATCGGGGGGGGGGGGAGTGCCCACAGAGTCCAGAAGAGTGAGTTTGATCCCCTCAAGATAGGGTTACATGTACGTGTGAGCAGCCCAACATGGTTACTGAATCCAGGGCCTCTGGGAGAGCAGGAAGTATTCTCATCTGGGACTTGTTCTTTTTTGTTGAGATAGGGTCACATATTCGGAAGGTAGCTTTAGGAACATCTTCAAAAGATCAGTTTTAGGAGTCCTGAGCTAACTCCATGGGTAAAGTTGCTTGCCACATGAGTATGATAACCCGAGTTCAATCCCTAGAACTCACAGTGTAAAGACAACTGACTTCCAAAGTTTGCCTCTGATCTCTATACTGTATGCATGTATACATGCATATTCCCCCACACTGTATACATATCTGCATATTCTCTGTGTGTGTGTGTGTGTGTGTGTGTGTGTGTGTTTGTCTGTCTGTCTTTCAGAAGTTTATAGTTTCCATCTGCTAACCTAGGCCTTGTCCTGGAAATCTAGGCCTAGAATGTTTTCAGCCTCTGAGACTTGCTACTTGTGGTGGTTTGAATATGTTTAGCTGGGGGAGTGGCACTATTAGGAGGTGTGGCCCTGTTGAAGTAGGTGTGTCACTGTGGGTGTGGGCTTTAAGACCCTCACCCTAGCTGCCTGGAAGCCAGTCTTCTCCTGCTTGCTTTCAGAACAAGATGTAGAACTCTCAGCTCTTCCTGTGCCAGGAAGCTGCCATGCTCCCACCTTGATGATAATCCACTTAACCTTTGAACTTGTAAGCCAGCCCCAGTTAAATATTGGCCTTTATAAGCATTGCCTTGGTCATGGTGTCTTTTCACAGCAATGAAAACCCTAACTAAGACACTACTGAATAAGCTCACCCCTTCCTAGTTCTTTCTGCTTTCTGGCTGGCTGATTCAACTCAGCTGTTCTGACTCAAACTCCTCTCCAAGCTGACTGGTTCAATCTGGCTTCTTTCTCTGCCTTTTGATTCTTTTGCTCTGCTTGACTTCATACTATCTTTGGCAACTTGTTCTAATTTTCTGGCTCCTTATCATTCTCTGGCTCATTCTGTCTTCACCTGTGTCTAGCTTGTTCTTCCTCTGCAACCTGTCTCTCTATAACTGTCCCTGTAAAACTCCCTCTGAACAGCTTTCTCTTAAGTCAGCTCTCCTTCTTCTGTTCTCGTGAGAGGTGGGCATATCCTACCCTGTCAGATCTTTCTCTGATTTGTCACTTTGTCTGCCCCTCAAATAGACATCACTTTCAAGCATAGATGCTTCCTTCTACACACTA
>JADRCH010000170.1:235973-306918 GCA_019843965.1 Rhynchomys soricoides | reverse complement strand
ACCAAGGGCTTGTCTGTATTCCAGCCAGAGGGATTAAAGATATGGTCTAAGGCTGAGCCACACCATAACTAGAAACATGTTTTTCCAGTTAACAACACAATCTCAAGGTTCACAGTGTGATCAAATATCCTTTGTCTAATGTATATCTTAAATACTGAAAAAGAAATTATGCCAGAGAAGTATAGTATGATCTGGGACCTATGACTAACAATATAACTTTTTTTCTTAATTTTACAGGATGGTTTTTGGAAACTGACACCAGAACTAGGACTTATACTAAAACTTAATGTAAATGCTCTACTCAATTCTCTTGAAGAAAAGGGCATTCGATCTCTAGGTAAGCCACTGTTTTCCTTAATTAAGTCACTATGTTCCTTCATTTTCCAGTCATTTATAGGCAAACTCCTCATTGTAATAAATTATTTTGTAAACTTGTACATTCATTTGGAATGCACTACTTTTGAAAGTAGTTCACATGTAACTTCCAAAAGTTACATGTGACTAAACTTAGATTTTTTTTTTTTGGTCAGGGCCTCACCATGTAGCCCTGGCTAGCCTGGAACTCTCTATGTAGAGCAGGCTGGCTTTGAACTCACAGCAATCTGCCTACCTCAGTTTCCCAAGTGCTTGGATCAAAGGCATGCACTATAGCTTTACCAGCGATGAAGGTATTATCTTGGCAGTTTTATTAGTTTACATGGCACCAACTATTGAAGAAGAATAGCCCTGAGTCTGAGAATAGTAACATACACCTGTAATCCTGCTGTGGCCTTATTCCCAAGCCAGGTGGATCATGAACTTGAAACTAGTCTGGGCTACATTGCCAGATCCTGCCAGTGACAGCAATATCCAAAAGCTCAGTTTCACATGCTCAATAACTGTTTTCTTGGCCACAGCATATGTATCTATTGGCCAATAGAGATATCCTGTTTCACTTACTGATTGACTTTGAGACCTTGTGGCTCTTCCATCTGTAACACCCGGCTTTAGCATTAAGGAAAGACAAATCAAAACGACACTAAGATTTTGTCTCACTCCATCAAGAAACAGTGGAAGCTGAAGAGATGGTTCTGGATTAAGAACAAAATCTCCTCTTGCAGAAGACTCCAGTTTGGTTCCCAGCACCCATGTCAAGTGGCTGACAACTACCTCTAATTCCAGTTCTTTATTTTATCTTGTGTGTGTGTGTGTGTGTGTGTGTGTTTAGACAAGATCTCTCTATGTAATCCTAGCTACCCTAGAACCCACCGTATAGACCAGGCTATCCTCAAACTCACAAAGGTCCCCCCAAGTGCTGGGATTAAAGGTGTGTGCATCACTCCTAGATGTAACTCCAGTTCTAAGGGATCTAACTACCTCTTCTGGCCTATGAAGGCACCTGCATTCACATGCACAACAAACTGGAGAAAGAAAACAACACATACCCACCCCTGAGGATGGGGCAGGCCAAACCTTCATGTATTGTTGAGTTGCTATGGAAATGAATATGATGGTTCTTCAAAAAAACCCAAACATAGAATTACTACATAAGCCACTTATACCACACCTGGGCATATGTCTGATAGATTCTCAGTCAGCATATCACAGAATTTATTGTGGCACAGTTCATAATATCTGCAATACGAAACCAATCTACCTGCCCATCAACATAGAAATAAAGAAAATTGAGTCAGGTGATGGTGGCACATGCCTTTAATGCTAGCACTTGGAAGGCAGAGGCAGGAGAATCTCTGAGTTGAGGACAGTCTGATCTACAGAGGAATTCTATGATAACCAGGTGTATGCAGAAAAACCTGTCTCAAAAAACAAGCAAAAAAAAAAAAGAAAGAAAGAAAGAAAGAGAGAAAGAGAGAGAGAAAGGGGAATTCAGTACTATATACACAATGAAATTTTATTCAGGCATGATGGCTCATGCCTGAATCCCAGCACTTGGGAAGGTTGAGGCAGGTGGATTGCCATGAGTTTGAAACAGCCTAAGCTACAGAGGAAGACCCTATTAAAACAAAACAAGGGCAGAAAGATGGCCCAGCAGTTAAAAACACGTACTGCTCTTGCAGAGGACCGGAGTTTTCCCCAACAGCCCCCATGGCATCTCTCAATTGTCTATAAACTCCAGTCTCAGGGGATTCAGTGACCTCTTCTGGCCTCCAGAAGCACTTCACACATGTAGTGCACACATATACACACAGGCAAAACATTCATATACATAAGATGAAAATGATTGAATCTTTAAAAACAAAGCAAAGAGGTTAAAGGGATGGCTCAGCCATTAGGAGCACCAACTGTTCTTCCAGAGGTCCTGAGTTCAATTCCCAGCAACCACATGGTGGCTCACAACCATCTGTAATGGGATTCAATGCCCTCTTCTGGTGTGTCTGAAGACAGCTACAGTGTACTTGTGTACATAAAATAAAGAAGTAAATCTTTAAAAAAGCAAACATGCAAACAAAAAACAAAGCAAAGACAGCTAAAAAGCAACATTAATGTATAGTTTCCATGTGACATGCCTTCGGCCATTCCCAATCATAAAGCCCCCATGACTCCACAGTAAGGCAGTGGTCCTCATAGATTTAATTGTGATATAATTTGGTTAGGTATTTGGCTTTGTTTTCAGCAGGGTCTGGCTCTGTAGCCCAGGCTGGTCTAGAATGCACTGTGTTGTTCCTACTAAACTCATGGCAATCCTCCTGCCTTAGCCTCCCAGGTGCTCGGATTATAGGTATGAGCAGCCACGTAGCTTAGTACCAGTACAATGCTTTGATAGAACTTTAAGGCAGAAGGCATTAATTACTTTTTTGGTTTTGTGCTTAAAATACCAGAAACAACTTTTTAAAAAAAGAATTATTTGTTTATTTTATGTATATGAGTACATTGTAGCTGTCTTCAGACACACCAGAAGAGGGCATCAGACCCCAATTACAGATGGTTGTGAGCCAACATATGGTTGCTGGGAATTGAACTCAGGACCTCTGGAAGAACAATCAGTGCTCTTAATCACTGAGCCATCTCTCCAGCTCCAAAATGTGTAGCCCAGGCTGGTCTTGAACTCATGATCCTCCTGCCTCTGCCTCCTTCAGCAAATCCTACTCGTGTGCACCACCACAACCGGCTTTGTGGCTTTTTGGCTTGTGGCTCCAGAGTGTTTAGAATCCATGTTGGTAGAGATGGCATATGAGCAGGTAGCTTGAGCAGGACACTGGCTGTTCACATTGTGTCACAGAATTGAAGGAGGCTATAAACTCACCAATGCCCCTGCTATGAACTTTCTCCTCAAGTAAGACTCCTTGTCCTGAGCCATCCAAACCCCTCAAATAGCAACATCACCTGGAGACCACGTGTTCAAATACACAAACGGGCCCAGGGGGACACTTCTCCTTCCGACCACCACAGGAAGTAAAGGAGATCTTTGTCTTTTTAGGTGCAAAAGGAAAGGAGCGTCTCCTGGACCTGATTGCCACTTTGCTCGTACTGCAGTTTCTTTATACCAAGTTGGAAGAAGAGGGAATGGTTGCCAAATCTCTGACAAAGATGGATGATGCCTGCATTTCTAGGTGCTTTAACGTCCTAATAAGAAATGTTTTAAAATTTTGGTATATTTCCCCTTTATATCTGGTTTGTTTTTGAGACCGGCTCCCACAGAGTGATTTGGAACTTGCTATGTCAATGAGACCAACTTCGGTTTTGTAGCAGATTTCCTGCCTCCCAAATGCTGGGACTGCAGGCTGTGCCGTCATGCCTGGTTTGTAAATGATAGTCTTGGGGAGAATTTGTTCACAGGTTATAGCTTGCTCCAAGGTTCTTGTAGTGGGGTAACTGACATGGGATTTTTACCTCAGACTGCATGGGAACAAATCTCAGAATGCATGTGCATGTTGATGCCAGAACATAGCTTTTTGGGCTCCTAGTTTGGTACTCCACACTAGAGTGTGTTGCTCATCTGTGTATTTAGAAGAGCTACATTATGATTGTTGGCCTGTTCCAAACAACTGTGTGGTCTGCAACAAGAATGCAAATGGGAACCATGTGTCCTGTGTCTAAGTTTTTAAAGCCACGAAGCAAAGCTGGGACTGTACCTTAGTGGTAGAACATTTGCCTAGTGTGTACTGAGGCCTGGCTCAGTCTGCAGTCCTAAGCAACAGGGGATGGGGTGGGGTGAAGAGACAGAGAGAGAGAGAGAGAGAGAGAATATCAAAGTATCAACCAAGAGTCAGGGTGGCACATTCCTTTAATCCTACCACTGAAGAGGTTGCAGATGAAAATCTTAATTTATGGGCCAGCCTAAGCTACACAGTAGGACCTGTCACCAAACAAAACAGCAGAAAAAAACCTATCAAACTATTAAATAAAATACATTAGAACATTCTTCCTAGAATAGTGGTGCACATCTTTAATTTCAGCACTCAGGAGGCAGACACGAGTGAATCTTTGTGAGTTTGAGGCCCGCCTGGTCTATACAGCATGTTACTTGCAGCCAGACCTATATAATAGAGAGACTCTGCCTATTTTAGTTAGGGTTTCTATTGCTGTGAAGAGACCATGACCATGGCAACTCTTAAAAAGGACAGCATTTAGTTTGGGCTGCCTTACAGTTTCAGAGGTCTAGTAAATATCTTCACAGTGGGAAGCATGGCAGCATGCAGGCTGTCTTAGTTAGGGTTTCTATTGCTGTGAAGAAACACCATGACTAAGGCAACTCTTATAAAGGCAAACATTTAGTTGGGGTTGGCTTACAGTTTCAGAGATTCAGTCCATTATCATCATGGTTGGAAACATGGCAGCGTGAAGGCAGACATGGTGCTGGAAGAGCCAAGAGTTCTCCATTTTGATCTGAAGGCAGCAGAAGAGACTGTCATCTGTAGGCAGCCAGGAGGAGGCTCTCTTTCCACACTGAACAGAAACTGAGCATAGAGATCTCAAAGCCCACTCCCATAGTGACAGCCTTCTTCCAATTAGGCCACACCTACTCCAACAAGGCCACACCTCCTAATAGTGCCACTCCCTATGGGCCAAGCATTCACACACATGAGTCTAGGGGCCATTCCTATTCAAAACACCACAGTGTCTCAACAAAACAAAAGAATGTCTTACCTTTCAAATACAATTCCATAACCACCTGGATAAGCAGATTCAAGTTTAGCTTTTGTTGACTCCTGGGTAAAAGTTATATAGGATCTTAGAAACAAGTAAAGATATGAACCCAGCTCCTTACCCCCAGACTGCACATCATGATGATCCTTTCCCCAAAGGAAAATAAATGGAAAGACCTAAATGTTTAAGTTTGTCCCCATAAAATCCACAGATCTCATATATATATATATATATATATGGTGTGTGTGTGTGTGTGTGTGTGTGTGTGTGTGTGTGTGTGTAGATGTGTGTAATATAACATGCATGTGGAAGTCTGAGGACAGCTTTGGGAGTTGTTTCTCCCCACCGCTGTGGGTCCTGGGGTTTGAACTCAGGTCATTGGACTTGGTGATAAGTACTTCACCTGCTGAGCCATCTCACTAGCTCCAAGAAATTTGTTTTATTTTGTTTTGTTTTGTTTTTTCCAGTCAGGTATTTCTGGCTGTCTGGAATTCACTATGTTGACCAGGCTGGCTTTGAACTCATAAAGATCCACCTGCCTCTCCCTCCCCAGTGCTAGGATTAAAGATGTGCACCATTGCACTGGCTAAGTTTTGTTTTGTTTTGTTTTGTTTTAAAAAGGAGCTCAAGTATCCCAAATTGGCCTTGAACTCATTATGTAGCTGAGGATGACATTGAAGTTCTAATCCTCTTGTTCCTACCAACTAAGCCATGCCCAATAGAATTTTTCTTAAGGATCTTGTAAAGTAGGCAGAATGGCCCAGTGGGTAAAAGTGCCTGTTGTGTAAGCCTGATGCCCTGAGTTGGAAGGAGAGAACTGACTCCCCAAAATAAATTGTACTTGGACTCCATACTCAAGCCATGGCCATGTGTGCACTTGCATTTATCTCTCTCTCTCTCTCTCTCTCTCTCACACACACACACATACACACACACACACACACACACACACACACACACACACGAGTCAACCTGCCCTGTGGCCAGCAAGGCTACGTCTCTGAGGATAGTCTAAGACCTGTGTAGGGTATCAGGTACTTGAGCTCATGAGTAATATAAACAAGCTGTGGTGATTTGAATATGCTCGGCCCATGGGAAGTGACAGTATTAGGAGGTGTAGCCTTGTAGGAGGAGGTTCATCACTGTAGGGGTTGGCTTTGAGGTCCTATGCTCAGGCTCCACACAATACAGAAGAGAGCCTCTTCTTGGCTTCCTGTGGAAGACAGTCTCCTTCTGGATGCCTTTGGATCAAGATGGAAAACTCTCAGCTCCTTCTCCAGCACCATATCTGCCTGGATGCTGCCATGCTTCCTGCCATGATGATAATGGACTGAACCTCTGTAACTGTAACCCAGCCCCCATTAGATGTTGTCCCTTATAAGAGTTGGTCATGGTGTCTCTTCACAGCAATGGAAACCCTAAGACACAAGCCAAGCAGTAGTGTCCAACACCTTTAATCCCACCACTTGGAAGGCAGAGGGAAGTAGATCTTTGAATCTGAGGTCAACGTGATCTACAAAGCAAGTTCCAGAACAGTCAGGGCTACAAAGAGAACCCTGCCTTCAAAATGAAAGAGTAGTGTAAACAAGGCACTTCTCATTTTTATTATTAAAGTAAACAAAACATGAAGTAATGTTCACAATTAGCTTAAGCAGGGAGTATACTGGTATTATGCCTTATCCTCTTTGGTCATGTGAAAAGAGTCAAGAATACTCCTCCCATGAGATAATGTGGACCATGACATGTCCTTGGTTCTGGTACATTTGTTGTGATAAATTTGGGGGTTTCTACCCCACCTTAAATCATTTAGTTCCAAAATAAGTGACACAAAACTTTTATATTTATAATAAGCCTTAAAACACTAGCGCTGGGCAGGTATCAGCCCTCTATGGTATTTATAATAAGCCTTAGAACACTAGCGCTGGGCAGGTATCAGCCCTCTATGATATTTATAATAAGCCTTAGAACACTAGCGCTGGGCAGGTATCAGCCCTCTATGGTATTTATAATAAGCCTTAGAACACTAGCGCTGGGCAGGTATCAGCCCTCTATGGTATCTTGTCTACTTTCTAGCCATAACCCCAAAATATCACTTGCCATGTTCCACCTGGGTTGTTCCTTCTCTATCAGGCCGGCCTCCAGGGCCGTGCACTCATAATCCACCTACGCTGTGGCAGCTTCTACTTTTCTTCCTCCTCTCTCTTCCTTGCGCTTCCAGCCTCAAGCCCAGGGAAACCTCAGCTGTACCTACCTCTGTTCTGCCCAGTTATAGGCTGTAGGCCTTTTTATTAACCGGTCATGGGTAACTTGGGGGGCAAGGTTTACATAACAAAATCTGGTCTACGTGAGGGTCTGTTCATCTTGGAGCAACCGGATTGGGGGTATAGAACCTAGCATTTGAACACAAGCAGCACCAGACCGGTCTCCTGCATACATTCACTGATTATAGTTTATGCAGCTCTTCCTAGAAGACCACTGTCTTAGGGCTATTGCTGTAATAAAACACCACGACCAAAGGTACTTGGGCAGGAAAGAGTCTATTCTGCTTATACTTTCACAGGTCATCATCAGAAGAAGTCAGGGCTGGGACTCAAGCAGGGCAGGAACCTGGAGGCAGGAGCTGATGCAGAGGCCATAGTATAGAGAGATGCTCTGAATGGCTTGCTCCTCATTGCTTGTCCAACCTGCTTTCTTATAGACCTCAGGACCATCAGCCCAGGGATGGCCACACCCACAATGGTCTGGGCCCTCCCCCATCAATCATTCATTAAAATCTGTCCTACAGGCTGGCCTACAGCCTGATTTTATGGAGGCATTTTATTAATTGAGGTTTCTTCTGCCCTCTGCCCAATCCATAGTTTACTATAACTTCACAGCTTTCACACACACACACACACACACACACACACACACACACACACTAATAAGTTAAATTACATTTTAAACCTTTGGTGTAAGGGCTGGGGTGTAGATCTTTACAGCTGAATCCCCGATGTTTTTCAAGTATCTGGAACAATTTGAAAACTCCCAGACAGTGGACAAACATCGAAACATCGAAACAGGGGCCTCAAGGACACTAGAAAAGGAGCAACAGGAGAAAATATAAAGCAAGAAAAAGCTTCAGCTCTCCCAGGAGAGTGGGGCTGGGGGAGGTATGTGGGGGTTGCTGCTATGCACAGTCTGAGCTGGGAAGTGAGGCAGGTAAGAAACTAGAAATGTACTGAGTTCAAAATCCCATGGCACATGGGGATCTCAAGACTTTGCTTTTATTGAAATCTTTATTTTTTGACAGAATCATTTCATCCAAAACAGTGTTTTAGATTTGGTACCACATTGCCTTTCACATATTCTGAACCAATAAAAACTTTTTTTTTTTTTTAAATCTAGGAAGATTCCATGGGCTTTTGAGAACATAAAAAAAGCAAGAGAATGGGCCAGAAGAACAGAAGGACAGTATCCATCTATCTGCCAACGGCTTGAGCTGGGTAAAGACTGGGAGTCAGCCACAAAGCAACTACTGGGAATTCAGCTCCAAGCTAACACTTCTCTTCACCGAATTCTACACTACAGTCAAGGCTGAAGCCAATGAAATTGCATTTTAAACCTTTCTCATATTTCTTTTGTTGTTGTTTTTCCAAGATGGGGTTTCTCTGTATAGCCCTGGCTATCCTGGAACTCACTCTGTAGACCAGGCTGGCCTCTAGGTTCCGAGTGCTAGGATTAAAGGTGTGTGCACCACTGCCCTGCTGCCTTTCTCATATTTCTATGTAGAAAATAATCAAATAGTAAAAGGTACCAATAATGACATGTAATCCGTTTTAAGTGTAGCTATCAGCCCCTTTAAAATAAAATTAATGGAAAGAATTGATTAGTCATTTAGCAACAATAAAAGCTGTAAGGACTAATATCAGATGCTGTCTCAGTGTCTTGGTGGGGAAGGGGGGGCTCTTTGTGTTTTCCCTCCAGGAGTCCAGTGGAAGGCTAACAGATTGGCCAGGATAGAAAGAAGTCTGTCTTTGGCTAGTGGCTGTGTTCTAGGCCGGTGCCTATTTCTAGGACCCTGGTCCCGAGGCAATATGACTTGCCTGCACATGCTTCCTTGTATGGCTCTTCTTTCTGCAGATACACAGATCGATACTTGGTGTCACAAGTGATTCTTCCATGGGTCTTGTTTTGTTGTCACATCCTAAAAGTCAATCAACAAACCAATAGTTAACTACGTTTTCTGCTATATCACCTTCCAGGCATTTTCTAGGTTTTGAATTCTATGTTTGGAATTATGATCCACGTTGAGTTACCTTGTTTATTGTTACATTTGGGTTAGCCATACAATGTCCTTCAGAGGCTCACATATTGGGAGCTTGGCAGTCAACAGGTGAGCCTTGAGGAGGTGGTTACATTGTGGAGGCTCAGACCTAACCCTTGGAGTAATCCCTTGAATGTCTTATAGGATGCCCTTGTTGAAAAGCAGGAGGTAGGGTCTGCTTGAAAGAAGTGGGCTAATGAATGGACATTTATCTTTGTGGGATGTATCTCACTCTTCCTTTTACTTTCCACTTCCTGTCATGAGGTAAAGCCGCTTTCCTGGGCCCCATGCTTTCTGCTATAATGCTTTGTCTCATGATGGACTGAACCATATTTGGCTTCCCTACCTATCAGAGTGAAGAGGAAAAAGGTTTCCAAGGCAAAGTGTTTCCAAGATTTGACTTTGAACAATGGAAATATTTGACATCATAATGAACAAACTTTTAGTTTTTTAAATTTTTTAACAAATTATTTATTTATTTTATGTATATGAGTACACTGTAGCTGTCTTCAGATGCACCAGAAAAAGGCATCAGATCTCATTACAGATGGTTATGAGCCACCATGTGGTTGCTGGGAATTGAACTCAGGACCTCTGGAAGAGCAGTCAGTGCTCTTAACTGCTGAGCCATCTCTTCAGCCCCATGAACAAACTTTTCAATCAAATTAAAACCATCACTTAAAATAGAAAACCAGATGGAGCAAGTTGATGGCTGAACCACCATATAGGAATCATTTAAAGTAGCTTGACACACTACTTCGATCTCTCTCTCCAGTTGGAAAGTGTAGCTGGCCTTTGTTACTTTGGGGGTTCTTCTTTTTCTCACCCTTTATCGACCTGGTTTTACCCCCTATCAGTAGATAGGAAAGAAGGATACAGGCGAGAAAGAGAGAGATCCATGCATCTGATTTCTTTCCTTTGTTTTCTTCTTTGAGCATGACTACTAACAAACTGAAACCAACCCCCCGAACAACCGATCTCCAGTCACCAACCCTGCCTATTGGAGCTCTAGCATTTATGTCCCCTCTGAAAAATTTTCAGGATTTCAAAAACATCACCCAATCACAGAAACTAGCTGCAACTGGCAAAACCATACCTCCACTAGAGCAAACCATAGTCAGCTGCTGCAAAGCAGCCCCATATCCCACACCTGGGATTAGAATAAAAATATATATTTCAGTGGTTTTTTTTTTTTATTCTAGAATTCTCACTACCGAAAAAGGCCTAAAAGGTAAAGAATAACAAAAGAGAAATTACTTAAAGTAATTGGAAATTTCTTAAATAATGGGCCAAAATAAAACCTTTTTTCTTTTTAAAAACTTATTTTTTTTTATGTATATGAGTGAAATGTCTTCCTGCACACCAGAGGAGGGCATCGGATCCCATTACAGATGGTTGTGAACTACCATGTGGTTGCTGGGAATTGAATTCAAGACCTCTGGAACCACTAAGCCATTTCTCCAGCCCCTTTTCTATTTTTCTTCGTAGCCTTGGCTGTCCTAGAACTCACTCTGTAGACCAGGCTGGCCTCTGCTTCCCAAGTGCTGGGATTAAAGGTGTGCGCCACCACAGCTGGCCCAACATTTTTTCTTTCAATAGTTTCCCTAAGGTGTTTGTGGTACAAGGGAGAAGTTAGGAGAACTCCCACTTCAGGCCACCCTCAGCCCTGAGTATAAAGCCCTTTAAAACAAATCCAGTCTTGTGGGTATTCAGACTTCTCCCTGTTCTCTTCATCAATATTCACCTGAAGCCCAGAACTTCCTCCCCTTTACTCAACACAGGATCTCTGTTCCCGCTCCAACCCTTGCCTCCTTTTTCAGTGATTTCTGCTGGAATAGCTTGTCAAGGCAGAATCGGGTTCCTTTATGTTGGGAATCTAAGAGGAACAAAATACCAGAAACAAATATGCAGAGGAAATTTTATTTGCAGCAAATAAGGAGGTGGGAAGCACTTCCGAAGTCACAGGTCCCCAAGCTAGGCGAGTAGTTATTTATTAGGGCAGGGAGCCATATGCCGGAATGTAGAGGGAAACATTAGTTATCATAGATAACATAGAGTCATCATATATAGACTAAACACAGGATGAAGTGGCTGTGTCTTAGAAGTACTTAGACCTCGAAGAAATCATTGTAGAAAACTGATTGTTTCGGAGGGAGCTTTACAGCCTTTGCACGACTTTAGTTACAAGACAGTCCTGGCAAACATGGAATGTCTTGTGCTACTGAGTACTGCAAGCAGTTCACAGTAAGGACTGACATTGCAAGGGTGAGGAACTCCTTCAAGGAACACATAGATCAGATCTTGGTTTTGGTATGAGGAACTTGGTTTACTCTAAACATAACTTTTGTTTGACAACCAATAAATACCAGGCTGGACCTCTCCGGTGCCTGCAAGGCTGTAGTTCAGCCTGCAGTCACCCTCTTTCTTTGATGATCCTGGTGACTGAGATGTGAACACAAGGGGGAGAGCCATCAGCATGTAGGTATAATAGGAGCATACTGCAGAAATGAGGCTTGGGCTCTTCCCTGGCTGAAGACTTGGATGTGGATGAATGGAAGAATTGTATAGGCCAGTAAGATAGCTCAATGAGTAAAGGCGCTTCGCACGAAAGCCTGGAGACTTGAGTTCAATCCACAAAGTTGTCTTGTGGCTTCACACATTGTGGACATGCCCACAATAATATCTACTACTACAACTACTACTAATAACAATAATGAAATTTATTTGTAGTGCTCATACTCATTTCATTAGAGTGTTATTTAAGACAGATATTTATTTACAACTTGAAGACCCCAAACAAAGACAATGCACAGTGGTGAATACCTATAGTCCCAGCATTTGGAAACTAAAGGCAGGAGGATTGCCATGAGTTTGAAGCTAACCCAGGTTATGAGGTAAGTTGTTCCAGGTCAGCCTGAGCTACACAGCAAGATCCAATCTCCAAACAAGTAAATAAGCATGTTGCTATGTTTTTATAAATCTGCAAGTCTCTTTCATTTCTGTCTTGTGATGTGAAGAAACAATGTTAACTGCAGTCAGGTAGTTCATATTCTGGATTTTTCATCCCTTGCTCACCTTTCCTTTTATGAGTTTCATTTCATTATGTTTTGCCTGCATGTATGTCCGTGTACCATGTGTGTGGCCTGGTAACCTCAGAGGCTAAAAGAGGTCATAAGATTATTAACTTTGACATGAGGCCCAGCAAAAGTTCTAGTTTCTTTGAATGTAAAAGATACCATAATACATTGCCAGAAAACAAAAAGTTCCCTATCACAGACTTGTTACTGATTTGAAATTCAAAGCAAAAAAAATTTTTTTCCTTTTTTATTAACCTTTTCCAAATTTTATTCTCAGGCTTCTTGAGCTTAATTTTCTGCAAAGAATTAATTAGGTATAAGGAAAAGCTGAAAAAGAACTGCAATGTCCAGGGGCCTTGGGCTTAAAAATATTAGGGGTCTAGATTTTATCAGATCTATAAACAAAATAATTTTAAAAGTCAGTCATGATATAAAATAGCAGCTTCTGTAACTTCTGCAAGTGTCACCTTCTCCAGAAGTTGGCTTCAATTCAGTCTGCCTCATTCTTAGAAGCCTCATCAAAATTCTCCACCAGATCTGGAACTTCATTACCACCACCACCGTCATCATCTCTAGAAGCACGTGGTGCTTTCCCGTCCACAGATTGTTTGGGCAGAGCTTCAGCCGGTCTCCTTAAACTAGTCAGACTGTCTGCACCAAGCTGGTTTCGATGCTGGGAAGCATTTCTGTCAGCTGCTTTGTCTCCGGGTGTCCTGTAATGGTGAAGGTGTTTGCTGTGCCTAAACGTTAGGGCTGTTAAAATGGGTCACTGTTCTTTGGTTGGTGAACATGTCCACCGCTTCATACCAGATACTGTTTGACCTCAACTTGTTTAAGGAGAACTGCAGTTTTTATTGTCTGCCATGCTGTTCTGTGAAATACCTCCTTCTTTCTTCAAGCAGTTCCTTTCCCACCAATGGGCACTTGTGCCTGCAGTTTAGTGAGTTTTTGCTAGTTCAGGATTGTTTCATTTTATTGAAGTGGAAATAGGGCCAGCACAGGGTACTACAGTTTGTACTCAGGGGGTCTCTGGCAGACCAGCTGAGATAAGGCACACACACTCAGGGACACAAGAGATTAGAGAAAGGCTGGAAGAAACACCAGAAAAATATTTTTCTAAGTGACTTTTCCTAGCAGTATTGTTTGAACATAGAACAATTGTCAGTTATTCATAATCTGCACAAATCACTTTGTTATGTCATTCACTGATGTATGTTGATATATCTATGTTGTCTTCCATCTATATTTGATATCTATGTATTAATCTAATCTATCTAAAGATATTTTTTAAGCCAGTCTGGCTTTGAAGTCTTCATTCTCCTGCCTCAGCCTTGGGAAGGCTGGGGTTATAGCAATGTGACCTGTTCTAAAGTTAGCGTGTCTCTCTGGTGAAAAAATCACTCCACACACTTAGATTAATAAAGGAGAAAACTCTTTAATAACACCATAAATCTGGCTCTTGATAATGTTCAAAAAGGAGCAGCCAGCTGTGAGCAGAAGTTTTCTAACTTACATTTACTTTCGGCGTATACATTCCACATATGCTATTATTTTGAAATCTCTTTCAGGTCCCAGATCCAGGTTACTTCAAACAATTTTAAGAGAGACAGGAGACTGAAAGTCCGGTCACTCAGGCAGATACAAGATTTACACAGCAAGGATATTATCAGAATTACTTGTAAGTATATACACCAGTGTTGTTCTTTTCTATTTTTTGTTATCCAGGGTCATCTTGCCTACTGGCAGAATTATGCTTTTCCTGATGAGGGCACAGGGGATTTAATGGCAGACCAAGACTTAATGAGAGTTGTGACTTGGGGCTCAGCCATTGAGCTGCCCCTTAGAGGCATGTTTTTTTTGTTTGTTTGTTTGTTTATTTGTTTTGTTAATAAGGGGGATAGGCTTAATGGCTAGTTGTAAGTTAGGGTTGCCTCCTTTTGTTGTGGGAATGGAGTCTAATTGGAGGTCAATCTTAGTGCACAAACATTAACAGAAACTTTCTCAGCAACCCAAAACTTCAATGTTGGCACAAAAATGTCTTTCCTAGACTTTGTAGTACACCTGGTAATTATACTACTTATCTTGCAGTCATGTTGGAGGCAAGCTTCTTAATGAATCCTTTGTAGCATCAGTATCAGCATCAGTTACTCGTGCATCAACCCCGCACCTGCCTCAGATATTTTCAATTCAATAAGAAGCAAGGGAACTTGGGAACATACACATACATAGGTTGGCTTGGTTTATCAGGTGTGAACAATCCAATTAATTAAATATAGCCCAAACAGGTCTAAGCCAGGCAACCTGAGCTCTATCTTTCAGAGGCGAGAACCAACTTTTACTCAGTTGCTGGACCAAGCCTCCAACCTTCACCTGCTAGGCAAACGCTCTATCATTGAACTACTTTCAAGACCCAACAAGTAAATCTGATAAATTATTTACTTGATAACAGTGTCTTGCTGTGTAGGTTGACCTTGAATTCTTCAAAATCTTCAAGTCTCAGCCTCTTCAGTGCTGGAATTACAGGCTTAAGTTACAGGGCAGGGCATCTTCTCTCGTGTGTGTGTGTGTGTGTGTGTGTGTGTGTGTGTGTGTTCGCGCACGCGAGCGCATACATATTGGGGTAATTCTCTCGCTAAGGTGGGTCCTTGGAAATTAAACTCAGGTTCTCATACTTTACGACCAGTGCCGTAATCTGCTGAGCCACCTCCCGGGTCCCCATTCTCTATCTTTAGATGCTAATCATTAAAATGAGATATCCCTATAAGCTATAAGTAATTGATACGACCACTGACACCATATAAGCCAGCCAAAACCGTACAAAGGATTCCTGGGCAGCCATGCCGCACAGGCAGGTCTCGTTAACACAGAGGGTCCCTTTCCCAGAACCCTCAAGGTCTCCCTCCGATTATCCAAACAACAGGTCTCCTCAGGCAGCCGGCTTCCCCAGCGTCAGGGAAGTTACATGCTAGGACCGCCCCTTGCATTCTCCCCGGGGGACCCCTTCCGCTCTTCCCCGAGGCAGCTTTCTTCCTTAGAGAGCCTTTCGGCCCGCCCATCCACTTCCCGTGAACTCCCCAGGGCCCTGGAGCGCGCCTTTGTCTGATTGGTCGCTCTGGGTGTCAATCCAGGGCTCGGCCCCCATAATTGGCTGGTTTCCCTCACGATCAAGTCACGCCGCCGAAGGAGATTAGGGCGGAGCGGCAGGCGCGCGGAGCTGTCTCGCAGTGGGTCGCCGGCGGTTTTTCGCGTTGGTTTGCCCAGCGTCTGTGATGGCGGCGGCGGCTGAGGAAAGCATGAGTGTGGCCGCGCTAGTTATGTCAGCTTCCGACAGCATTGGCCAGTCTCCCGAGGCCGAACGAGTTGGAGCAGTGGGCGAGGAGAAGGACGCAGCCACCAAAGGAACGGTGGCCGTTGGAGACAGCGAGGAGGATGGGGAGGACGTTTTCGAGGTGGAGAGGATCCTGGACATGAAGTGCGAGGGAGTATGTGGGGGCTGCGCGGCCTTGGCGGGGGCGGTGGGGGGAAGAATCCGAGTGGGATGCCGAACAGCCTGGGAGGCCGGTGCCGGTCTGTAAGCGCAGACTGACATCCTAGGAAGGACCCTGGCCGCACTGTGGAGGATAGATGCTTAGGGAACTTCTAAGTGTTGTTTTAGCAGAAGAGACGAAGCACTGACATGGAATGTTGAGAATCGTAGGACGCAAGGCAGCTGGTGGGGGACTTCTGTGGCCTTCAGCAGTCGGGTATACGGTTAGGGCTATTGCTTTCCGTTAGGAAGGACTGGGGGAAATCACACGAGTCGTCATAGTCCATTCTCTACACTGTTGTGCCAATGTTTTCTAAAGGTAGAATGTGCTCCTTGGCTTACATACAGGAATTCCCATACGTCTTCACAACTAAAACCCAGTCACACCGAGTGCTCAGGACGGTAAAGGTTTCCCAACTCAAAGTGTCCCTTTCTTTTCTGCGCGTTTTATGATTGTAACTCAGATTTAGAGTAAGCTTGAAAGGAAAATCTTCGCACATCATGCTTGGGCACTTAACATCCTCCTTGCTGCGATTGTCGTCCCCGGGAGAAATTCTTAGTCTGGACTTCCAAGTCTTGGGGGAAGGGGGAGTGTCCATCTGTTTGTGATACTTTCCCCCACCCCCTTCCCTTACCCGAGCCCTGCAGAAAAAGATGCTTTCTCATTTCTGTCCTTATGCTCTATGGAGACCTCTATTTAAGGCATTGCCTTTTATCTCTACATTTGTCTTTTCTGCTCTAGATTGTGAGCTCTTTTAATCAGGGGATGTGGTTTATATTAATGTTTGAATCACTGATACTTAGTTCAGTAATACCATGGGCAGCTTTGTTGTTATTGTTATCTGATACTGAGGACTGCACCCGGGGTTTCATGCATGCTAACCAAGAGCTTTACCGCAGGTTCTATCCTGCAGCCCTCAGGTTATTAAATGAGTAAATGAAATGTAAGGAGACGATAAGGGCTGTAGATAGGTATCAAGCCTGTATGATGGCTTGTTTCTGTTTTTTCTGACATTTGTTATCTGCCATATGCCAACTTTCATCTGTTAATTTTGAATCCATTGACAAACTTTTTTTTAATGGACTGTTGTTTACCTTGTGCCATGTTGGCTTGGTAGAGATTTCTTTAAGGTGGTGCTTTTCTCTGAAAACTTTTGTTTTGGGGACAGGGTTTCTCTGTGTAGACCATACTGGCTTTAAAACTCAAATCTGCCTGCATCTCTGCCTCCTGGATGCTGGGATTAAAGGCTAGCATCACCATCGCCTGGCCTGATGGTAGAGATTTTTTTTTCTTTTTAAAGAAAAACTTCTAGCCTGTATTGTTATTTTATGTATATGGTTGTTCAGCCTGTATATTTGTCTGTGCACCACTTTCATGCCCAGAAAAGAGAGCATTTGTTCTCCTGGAACTGAAGTTACAGATAGTTATGAGTTGACACATGGGTGCTGGGAATGGATCATAAATCCTCTGGAAGAGCAACCAGTGCTCTTAACCACAGAGACAATGACTCCAGGCTCCCCTCTGCATAACCTCCTCGGTCACCCCCTGCTTTTTGAGGTATGGTCCCTGAAGTCCAGGCTGTCTTAGAGCCTAGACCTTCCTGCAGTTACTGACACTGGAAAATTTTCATGCTAAGGGAGAATTAAATACTTGAAGTTTACTGTCATTATTATGGAGCTAGAGAGGTAGGACCAGAATTCAAATCCCCGGAGTCCATGTAAAGATGGAAGCCAGTCTGTAAACCTGGGGTTCCTGTTGGGAGATAGAGACAGGAGAATTACCTGCTATATTATCCTGTTGTGCAGTGTTAAACATCCAGAGACCCCCGTCTCAAGGTGAAAGGCAAGTTCAAGACTGAGTTTGTCCTCTAAGGTCTACAAGCAGCTGTGGCACACCTATATCCACACAAGCCTGCACTTAAGAATGACTAGAAGTGAATTCTGGGAACCAAACTAGGGTCTTCTGTAAGAGCAATAAGCAGCTTTAATGATTGCTCCGGCTTCTGACTTCCTTTTTTCCCTCCAAACCCTCCTATATACCCCTCCTTGCTGTCTTTGAAATTCATGACCTCCATATCTTTAAAAAAAAAAAAAAAAAGCCAAGCTTGGTGGAGTGGCTTTAATACCAGCCCTCAGAAGACAGGGCAGGCAGATAGATTCCTCCTGTGAGTTTCAGCTGAGCTACTGATTACCTCTGTGATTTTTGACTAATTACTTATTCTATGTACAATTTTCAGATTCAACTATAGAATAAGTAGGTACTTCATAGGCTATTGTAAAGATTAACTAAGCTATTGAAAGTAGATATTTAGATAATGTACGACATTTTGTAAAGCATTTCATGAACCATTCATGAAGCATCGTTTGAGCCGTGTGCCTACTTTATATATGCATGTGCATTTTTTTCCTTTAGATTTTTATTTTATGTGCATGTGTACCACATGTGTGCCTTGGACTTAGAGAGGTCAGGTCCCCTAGGACTGGAAGTGCAGGCAGCATGAGCCTCCATGTAGGTACTGGGAATCAAACCAGGTCTTCTTCAAGAGCAGTAAGTACATATGCTTTTTTTTTTTTTTTTTTGAGACAATTCTAACAGTGTGGCCCAGGATTGCCTAAAATTTACTGTGAAACATAGGCTTGTCTCAGACTCCACAACTGTTTTCTCTGCTTTTTCTCAAGGGACTGTAGGTGTCTACCACCATACCCAGCAGCATACTTGATCTTATTTTTAAAGATTTATTATTTATTTGTATGTGTTTGTGGCTTTGGAGACCAGAAGAGGTGGATCTCCCCTGAAGCTGTAGCCAGTGGTGAGCTGCTTGTTAGTGCTGGCACCCCCAGCTGCCATTTTGTCAGTCCTCTCTTCCAGTGTGGTATCTGGGGCTCTTAACTGAGGTTGTCAAGTTTATGCCAGAAGCACCTTTCCTTGCTGAGCTGTTGTGCTGCTCTCCAACCCCCTTTTAAATATCACCTCTGATTGAGAATAATATGTCAGAGAAGTACAAATGTACCACTGCTTGCTTGCTTGCTTGCTTGCTTGCTTGCTTTCTTTAAAATCTAAACAAACTAGGTGGTGCTGGTGCACACTTTTAATCCCAGCACTCAGGCATGTTGCTACACAGAGAAAAACCCTGTCTCAAAAAAAAAGAAAAAAAGAAAAGAAAAAAGTCTAAACAATGTTGCTTATATGATAGAATGATCTCCATTTACTAAAAATCATTGAGTGCCTTGCCAGTTTTTCATTGCTATTTTAAGAGTACACATTGCTTTATAATCAGAAGAAAAAAAAAATCAGTCTTGTTTTTTTATGGGGAAGGTTGGTTTTTTGTTTTTTAAAAATGTGGTTTCTCTTTGTAGCCCTGGTTATCCTTAGAGAGCCACCTACCTCTGCCCTGCTCCCCCTCTAGTGCTGAGATTAAAGGTGTGGGCCCCAGCTGCCTGACAAGTCTTCCTTCCCCCCCCCCCCACCCCACCCCCAGCCCTGGTTGTCCTGGAACTAACTCTATAGTCCAGGCTTGAACTCACAGAGATCTATTTGCCTCTAAGCCCCACCCCAACTCTTTTAAAAACAAAGCAGGCCAATGGCACTGTGCCCCACTCCACGAGAATGAACATCCATACTTTCAGTTTGATGTTAATTTTCATTTTGATGTGGTTTTCAGGGTCTCTTTCTCTCCACAGCTGAATGGGATTGAAATTGTAATCAGTAAGTGTGTCTGTTTCTAATTTATGCTGTAGGGTAAGAGTCTTTATAAAGTTCGGTGGAAAGGGTATACATCCGATGACGACACCTGGGAGCCCGAGGTCCATCTGGAGGACTGTAAGGAAGTCCTTCTCGAGTTTAGGAAGAGAGTTGCTGAGACCAGAGCTAAAGCAGTCAGGAAGGACATTCAGGTATCAAGTTTTATCTCATTCTTTTTTTGGTTTGATATTCATAATTTTATTTATACAAAGTATGTGTAATAAACAATTTATGGAAAATACAGTGTCCAGTATTTCTTTTATGAATTCCATTTTGCTGGTTTGTCCTCACAGACTGCTTCTGGTGATTTTGTTCAACTCTTCTTTTCCAACCTGTGGTTCTATTTGACAGATAAGTGTAGTTTGTATGTTGTTAGTCAGCTTACACTATAATGAAATACCTAACATAATTTAAAGATAAGTTTTAATTTTGTCTTATAGTTCTAAGGTGTTAATCTCTGGATGCCTCTGATGGGAGGCACAAGGGTGCTGTTAGCTCCTTGTCTTCATAAGCCAGGAAGCACAAAAGAAACCAGGGTCCCCAATCCTCTTTGAGGTCATCACAAATGAACTAAGAATTTCTTATTAGGCTTCACCTCCCTAAGATTCCACCACCAAGCGGGGGTGGGAGGCAGAGACAGGCAGATCTCTCTGAGTTTGAGGCCAGCCTGGTCTACAGAGCTAGTTCTAGGACAGCTAAAGGTAACCAAGAAACCCTCTCTTAGGAAAAAAAAAAGATTCCTCCTCTATCTCCTCTTTCTCCTCCTCCTCCTATTTGTTAGTGCCTCCCTAAGAACCAATCCTTTAACACATGAACCTTTGGAGGACACTCAGCATTCAAATTACAGCAGGCATGAATGTTGGCTAATAAGTTGAGGTACATTTGTAATTCCAGTACTTAGGACAATTAGGCAGAAGGATTACTGAGAATGGAGGTCTGCCAGGGCTGCATAATGTGACCCTATCTCAAGGACAAAGAGTAGGGGTGTACTCAGTGATACAGCACCAGCAGGTGCAAAGCCCTGGAATTAAGCTCTAGTGACTTGCTGGGAAGTGGGGGTGATAAACATGAACGTGAAGGAGCACACAGACAGACATCATAATTTCATATTTTCCAATGATGTGAGCAACTATTCTTTATATGTGGAGATTATTGTCATAATTATTTATTTTGTTCTAGTTCACAGTATTGTTAGATTGTAACACATATTTAATTTTTGTTATTAATATGTCTTCATTTAACCTTTCTGCTAATTAAGTTCTTTCTTCACACAAAGTCACAAGGTAGCCCTGGCTGGCTAGAACTGTACCAGGCTACCTTGGAACTCACGGAGATACCTGCACCAGCCTCTTGAATGCTGGGATTAAAGGTCTTCACTACCATGTCTGGCTTTAGTTTTGAGACAGTTTTTACTCTGTGTCTCTGGTTAGTCTGGAACCATGTAGATCAAGCTAGCCTTGAACTTAGGATTCTCCTGCCTTTGCCTCCCGAGCGTTGGAATTATAGGTAGCATACCTAGTGTATTAGTCAGGGTTTTAACTGCTGTGAACAGACACCACGACCAAGTCATAAAAAGGACAACATTTAATTGGGGCTGGCTTACAGGTTCAGAGGTTCAGTCCATCATCATCAAGGTGGGAGCATGGGAGCATCTAGGCAGGCATGGTGCAGGCACAGTTGAGAGTTCTACATCTTCATCTGAAGGCTGCTATGAGGAGACTCACTTCCAGGCAGCTAGGATGAGGGTCTTAAAGCCCACGCCCACAGTGACACACCTACTTGTACACCTGCTAATGGTGCCACTACCTTGGCTAGGCATATTCAAACCACCACACCTAGCAAAATTAAATAGTTTTTAACCCCCCTCATTTTGTTATTTTTTTTTTGGCAGTGTTGTATATTAAGCTGACATTTTACCACAGAGCTAAACCTTCAAGTTCAACCACTTCAGGTTGTGGCAGATGTGTGTGTGCATCTGTTGTGCTCTTGTCATTGCTTTATGTAAAGGTTCATGAAGGTTCAAAATATTTTTCGTTTGAATTACTCACCAGTGCCACCACATTCCCTTACCTTTTCAATCTTGGTGACATTGTAGGAAAATATTTTCCATCCTTTCTGTTAATTTATTTGGTATAAGACAGTTTTGGAAAATAAGTAATAAAATTATTTTGCTCAAATTGTTTTTTGTTTGTTTATACAAATATCTTATTTTTTTCTGAGGCTGGGTTTCTGTGTAGCCCTGGCTGTCCTAGAACTTGCTTTGTAGATCAAGCTGGCCTTGAACTCAGAGAACCCTTGTCTCTGTCCTCTGAGTGCTGGATTAAGGGCATGCAAGAGGCGTGTACCACCATGCTGGTTAAATAGCTTCCTTTTAGAGTAGGAAAACATTTCAGTAGGAACTGTTTAAGATTGTATAATACAAATCAGCCAAATAGGTAAGATTTCTACGTTGTTAGTGTGCTTGTTCCATATAACTTAAATAGAACAAGTTTAAGAACATTCTAGAAGGGCTAATAAGACAGCTGAGCAGATAAGGGTGCTTACTGCTGTTATACCTGATGTGGGTTTAATTCTCAGACATCATCACTTGGTGAAAGGAACTCAGTTGGCCCTTTGCCCTCTGCATACATGCTTACACATAAAAAATAATTAAAAATTTCAATTACAGCTCATTTATACATGAGACTGTTACTTTTTAACTCAGTTTGATGTTTCATTTTGATACCACTGGAAGCACTGACGTTTTTCTTTGTGTCTCTTTTTTAAATTGACATTCCTTACCTCAGAGTCTTATTTGCTAGGTCAGAAATATAAATAATACACATGTTAAATTTAAGTAATTTAAAGAAATAAATTTTGCTAAAATGTTTCCATTAGATTTTATTAGTACTGCCTCTCAAAACTCTTGAACTTATGTTAGTGTTTTAACCTTTTTTATATTTTATAGAGACTATCTTTAAACAATGACATATTTGAGGCTGACAGTGATAGTGACCAGCAAAGTGACACAAAAGAAGATACTTCACCAAGGAAGAAAAAGAAAAAAATAAAGTACAAAGAAGAGAAAAGTCCAGATGATCTGAGGAAAAAAAGGGCAAAAATGGGAAAACTAAAAGATAAGTTCAAGACAGAGCTGGAGAGCACCTCTGAAAGTTTAGGTTTTGATGTAA
Source organism: Rhynchomys soricoides (assembly GCA_019843965.1). NCBI lineage: Eukaryota > Metazoa > Chordata > Mammalia > Rodentia > Muridae > Rhynchomys > Rhynchomys soricoides. The sequence goes on along the minus strand of JADRCH010000170.1, from coordinate 284,009 downwards.
AGACAAAGAAAAGAATTTGGGAAGTCAAGGAAGAATTAAAGGACTCCAAAAAGCCCAAAAAGGATGAAATAAAGGAAACCAAGGAATTAAAGAAAACTAAAAGGGCTGAAATAAGAGATTTAAAGATTAAAATAAGAGAAGATGTCAAAGAGAACCGAAGAACAAAGAAAGAGAGATGTGTGGAATCTCCGCTGGAGTCTGAATCACCTAATGAGTCCTTCACTCTAGAGGATGACAGTGAAGACTTTCTTTCCGACAACAAAGAAGAGAATCAGAATGTAAGAACTGTAAAAGATAAGACAGCACAGGATACAGTGCAAGAGGGTATTTTTGAGAAACATCTGGATGACCTTATAAGTATTGAAGAGGATGCTGGTACCCGAGTGAGAAGGAAGAAGAAAAAGCCAAGAAAGTTTGAGGAACCAAAAGAGATCAAGAAGCTTGAAAACACAAATGCCTTTTTAGAAAGGAAAACGATACCCAAAAAGCAAAGAAATCAAGACAAAGGCAGAAGTAACCTAGAGTTAAATAAGTTACCATCACCTGTGTTTGCCCAAACCCTGAAAAGTTCCAGACTGAGTGGGGAAGAGAAGAGCCTAAAGTCCTCTGACTTGGCAGAAGAGGTAAGGTTGTAGAGAACTTGAAGAGTACAGAAATGGTTGGTACAGATTATTGCTGTGTGTTGTATGGTCAGGAACTTTCCCAAGGAGTGACAAAGGAAACAGTCAAACTAGAACAAAGTGTAACTCAGGTAGTTATTACATATGGTGGCACTGAGGTAAACCCCAAGTTTAACCTTTTAGTTTGTACCTCGTTTTCTTAAGACAAACCACTGAGAGTTATAGTCGGGCCTATCCACTTCATCACCTTACTAAATTTCTCTTGGGATGTGTATGTTCTCTATTTTAAAAATACTGAGAATTTGATGCATCTTGATCTTGTTCCCCTCTGCCTACTCTTTCCCCGACCAACTTCTTCCAGATCCACTTTTACCTCTCCTTTCATCCAGCTTGTGGTCTTTTTATTTTTTAAGCTTCATCATGTCCAATTTGTACTGTCCATATACTACTGAATGTGGGGCCATCTACCGGTAAATGGTAGATTTGCCAGGAGCCACACAGACCCTTAAAGAAACCTTCTCCTAGAAACCATCCAATAATCAGCTCCATAGCTCCTCAGTTAGGGATGGAACTTCATGGCTCCTTTTCACTTTCATGTTAAAATGCTGACTAGCTTGATCTTGTGTCTTTCATACTTCCTCCCTGCCCCTCTCTAACAAAATGTCTTGCATTATAGCCCAGGCTAGCCTTGAGCTGATCCTCTGACTCCTTCCTCCTGGGTGTTGGGAGTTGGAGTTAACATTTGGCTTTCACCTTTTTTTTAGTGTAAGATTTATTTGTAAGGCTTGGCAGTAGTAGTACCTGATGGTTGTACCCTCCTTTAATCCAGCACTTAGGAGGAAGAGGTAGGTGTATCTCTGAGTTCAAGGCTAGCCAGGGCTACACTAGAGAAACCCTGTCTTAAAAAACAAACAAATAAACAAAAACAAAAAAAGATTCATAGATTTATTGGTATGAATGTTTTATTTGCATACATGTACGTGTACCATGTGTGTGCTTGGTGCCTGGAGAGTCCAGAAAAAGGCATCAAATCCCCTGGAGTTGGAATTATTCTTTATAAAGAGCACCAAATGCTCTTAACATCTGAGCCATCACTGCAGCTCCAGGATAGTTTTTATAGAGTTTAATTTTGTAGCAGTTTAGTTTTTATTGTACAAAAGAATAGGTTTCACAGTGACATTTTCATATCTGTATATAGTGAATTACAAGGTTTTTTGTTTTGTTTTGAGATAAGGTCTTACTGATTGAGCTGGCCTTGAATTTATGTAGATCTGTCCCTGCTACCCTAGTGCTAGGATTAAAGGTTTACACTCTCATGTAAATGTATACTCAAATATTTTAAATAATAGATTCTTAAAAGAAAATGGAGAAACAAGTATTGGGTGTTGAGTTTCATTTTGTATGGCTTAGCATGTCTGAAAGATAATCTTGATGGAGGGAGCAGTGGGAGAAACATTGAATAATCAGCAGCTGTGTGCTTAGGCATGTGTAGAATATTTTGGTTTGCAAATATTACAGTATCAGCTCTTTAATCTTTTATCTTTGGTTTTGTATTCATTATTCTTTAGGAGAAAGAGAAGAAAAATGAACCCAAAGAAAAATACCAGAAAAGGTATGATTTGGACAAAGAAGAAAAAGCCAGAAAAGAGCCAAAGGGATTAAAATGTAAGTATAAAAATTAAAATAGTTCCATGTTCATTGCCATTGTTAGAAAAAAATTGATTTTATGTGTATTATATGTACACCTGGGTATATGTGTATATATATATATATATGCATATGTATGCCTGATTTGTTATAAAGGTTGAGTGTCTCTTTGAAATGTTTGGTACCAAATGTTTCTGATTCTTCTTCCTGGTTCAATGATATTTATATGTACAAATAATGAGATTTCTAAGAAACGAGTCCAAGTTTAAATCCAAATTTTGTTGTATAATGTACATTATATACAGTCTTATGTAATATTATAACGTTTTTAGTGTTCCAGTGTTTTTGTGTCTTGGTAGATGACATTACAAGTAAAATTTTCTACTTAGAGCTTCATAGTGGCTCAAGTTTAATTTTGGGGCATTTCAGAGTTCTCTTGTGTTTTGGTGCATATAGGCAGGTGTGTGTGTGTGCGCATTTGCCCAGTGCACTCAGAAGGCCGGAGGAGGATATGGGATTCACTGCTCTGTTAATCTCCACCTTATCTACTGCGTCTAAAGGTGTGCTGGCAGTTAACAAGCCTGAGCAATCCACTTGTCCACACCTCTCATAGTTCTAGAGTTTCAGGTACTTAACATGTGTAGCCTTTTATATTTGGGGGATTTGAACTCAGATCTCATGATTGCACAAGCCTTCTTACACGTTATGCCATTTCTTCTGCTTTCCTGACTTGTGGTGTTTTGTTGTTTTGTTTTTTTCAAGGCTGGCCTCAAACTCCCAGAGCCCCAACTGCCTGCCTTTGCATCTGAGATTAAAGAGGAGGTGCACTACCATACCCAGTCAGCCACACATATTTTTAATACTTCTTTTCCTACCATGTTGGAGGTGGAACTCAGGGTCTTGTTCATGCTAAGTGAATACTTAGCTGCATCTTCAGGTGTAAAAGTAGATTTTATTTTAGGTCTAGACTCAGACATGGCAGTAGTAATGCCTGTCTCAGTAGCTCATACATAAAGTACTGTAAGAACTGCATCTATTTGAACAATACAAGAAACGCTTACTACATTTCAGAGATTTGTTGGAGATTAAAAATACTACCAAATTAATATCTGGGCAAGATGTTCACGGGGAACACTGCTGATTCTGAACTACTCTTCTGTGATTGTGACAGAGGACTACTGAAAGGAAATTTCAGTCATCCTTGTCACACCTTACCTTCAGAAAGGCACACTAGAACTTGTACAGAAGTTGTTTCTGGTGCTGAATGGGGAAAAGAGCCTGGTGTAAGAGCACTGTCCATGCCCCTGATAAAGCTACAAAATTTCACCAGCTTTTAACTACAAACAGAAGGCAAGAAAAACTAGGTATATAGATTACTAATAGCACGTGTGCTTACCATACAGGGTCCTACCTAGGTTCTATCTTGAGCACCAAAAAGCTGGAGTGAAGGAGTAGGAAAAATATGTAAAGCACTAGAGGATTAGGGAGAACTTTTATAAGTGCTGATTACATAAGTTTTTACTAGCAAGAATATTGGAAACTAGCACTCCACGTGCATGAAATCAATAGTAGTCCCATTGAAGAAAAACATGCACTTGAAATTGGCATACAGGATGAGGGATCTGGTCTGGTAGAGTATGTCCAGTACACACAGGGAAATCAATTGCCCTGTACCCCAAAAATACAGGAAGGAAAGAAAAGTTGCTCAAGTAAATTTGAACACTTATTTGTCACAGTTTTCTGGATACTGAGCAGCCAAAAAAACTAGTTAAAATGACTTTGTGACTTTGATAGTAAATCTTAAATTGCTTCATAACCAAGGTAAATATTTAAAACTACAAAAACCATACTTATTCAATATGAATACAAATTTTCTTTTGATTGTAACATAAATTTGCAACTTAGAGTTAACCATTGACTTTAATTTTTTACACTAGCATTTAAGGAAATCAGAAATGCATTTGATTTATTTAAAAAAACAACAGAAGAAAAAAATGATGTTCTTGAGAATAATTCAAAAAGAGAAGAAATATCTCTGGATTATAAAATTACAGATGATAATAAAACCAAGGACAAGTGTTCACTTAAAGAAAAAAGAAATGCTCGAGCTGAGACTGACACTTGGGCATACATTGCTGCGGAAGGGGATCAGGAAGTCTCAGACAGTGTATGCCAAACAGATGAGAATTCTGGTAAGTTTGCTTGGCGTTGTTCACATAGAGTGATTTCAGAATGCCCCATATTATCTACTTTTCTCTCAGAATATAATACATACTTTATTTGGATCTCCTGAGTAACTTTTAGTATTGCAGACTCAAGTCATTCTTTGACATCTAAATGCATCAAATATTTTCTAAATTCCTATAACACACTTATAAAGATTTTTACTTTCCAGCTTTTTTGCTTTTTGTTGTTGTTGTTTGTTTGTTTGTTTGTTTTTCAAGACAAGACTTTCTCTGTAGCCTTGTCTGTCCTGGAACTCACTCTGTAGACTAGGCTAGCCTTGATCTCATAGAGATCCACCTGCCTCTGCATCCTGAGTGCTAGGATTAAAGGCATGTGCTACCACCACTCAGCTCAGTTCAATCTTTTATCTTGAGCTTTCATTCCAAATTGATTATATAAAAACAGTGCGTGGTGAGTGACACCAGCCCTCAGTAGGTAGTGGCAAGAGGGCTGAGACTTCAGGTCACCCTCAGCTACATAGGGAGGATCCTCCTAGCTTTGTGTCCTAAATGTTGGGACAGCAGATGTGTAACCATCACTCCCTGCTATGTATTTTTAACTTTGCAGAAAATAGGAGATCTAAATAAGACTATATTTTAAATGTTATCCTGGGAACATTTTAAGAAGGGAAGGATCTTGTGTAGAATACAAAATACAAAATACAAAAGCTATGGGAAGAAGGAATTTAAAGGTGTACCTGTATATAAGTATAAATGAGATAGCTTGATCTTATATGAAATTATTTAATCTGTGAATCTCAAGGAATACTTTAATATATTTTTTCTTTTTTTAAAGATTTATTTATTTATATGAGTACATTGTAGCTATCTTCAGACACACCAGGGAGGGTGATGGTTGTGAGCCACCATGTGGTTGCTGGGAATTGAACTCAGGACCTTTGGAAGAGCGGTCAGTGCTCTTAATCTCTGAGCCATCTCTCCTGCACCTAAAATTTTTCTATAAGTACATATTTTTTTATTTTGTTGAGACAGGGTCTCGCTACATAGTGCTCGTTGGTCTGGAAATACTGTGTAGATAAGGCTGGACCTCCAGCTTACAGAAATCCTACTCCCCCCCCCCCCATCGTGTTTTTGGATGAATGCCTGATGCACAAGGAGGTCAGAAGAGGGCATTGGATCCCCTGGAACTAGAGTTACAGATGGTAGTGAGCCACCATGTGGGTGCTGAAAACTGAACCTTGATCCTATACCCCTTGTAAGAGCAGTAAGTACTCTTAATTGTTGAGCCATCTCTCTAGCCCCATATTGAGATTTAAAAAAAATAATTCAGAATATATAACACACTAGATGTTCTATTTTTAAAAAAAAAAAAAAACCTCATCTCCAGATCCAGTTTTGCATAATAGACTTTTGTGAAAGGATTGTTTTTGTCTTGAGATAGGATCTTGTGTAACCCAGACTTCTTTACTTGTATCACGATTCCTGTAACTTCCAAGCAGCATGCAATACTTAAAAGATTGCTAAAAATATTTTAAGACAACATAAGATCTGTATGGAGAAAATTGTAACACATTTTTTGGAAGTAACTAAGCATTTGATGCCTAGCTTATGTGAAGACCTGGGTTTGCTATTCAGCACTGTAAATTTTTGATTGCAGCCGGGCAGTGGTGGCGCACGCCTTTAATCCCAGCACTTGGGAGGCAGAGGCAGGTGAATTTCTGAGTTCGAGGCCAGCTTGGTCTACAGAGTGAGTTCCAGGACAGCCAGGGCTACACAGAGAAATCCTGTTTCGAAAAACTAAAAATAAATAAATAAAAAATAATTTGATCCTTTTATTAATAGAAAATGTTTTACACATTTGTCATCTACTTCAAACTGATCATGGCCTGCATCCAGCATAAAACCACCTAGGATTGGTTAGAGTAGAGATCTAGCACAGTGATTAGTCCTGAGCCCTAGTTTCCTTCTTCAACATTGTAAAAACAAAATAATTTCCCATAGCATTTACAAATACTAACTCTAAGATTTATGTGAAGATTTCAGAAGCTAAATCCAATTATGTCAGTAGTAATCAAAGTCTACTATATAAACTATGGCAGTTGGGCTGGAGAGATGGTTACCCCTGCAGAGGAGCTAGGTCTAGCACCCACTTGGCTTCTTATAACCGTCAATAACTAGTTCCATGAGTTCTCAGACCTGGCCTCCAAGGGTAACTAACGCCTTCATTGACATAGACATACATGCGAGCAAAACATACATACATATGTCTTTTTTTAAAAAAGAAACTTCTATTTACTTGGCATTAGGAAGATTCTATTAGTATTTTATATTAATTGGTACAACAGTCTTCTGTCAGACCCATGCATAACTGTGAGATGGAGAAAAGTGGCAGATGTCACAGACTTACGCTGTTAGAACAAACAAGCTCTTGGTTACTATTTCAGGATAGTAGATTATCCTCACACAAAACTCTGTACATGGAAAACAAATCCTTAATAGAATTGGGAGATTTAGGTGCTAGTAGTCATGAGACTGAGGTTTCTGACCTTAGGGTACAGAAAGTATACTTATCAATCTGGAGATTTCTTTAAAAAAAAAAAAAACAAAAACAAACGGAAGTGGGCATATTAGACCCAAAGAACTTTCTATGTTACTTGTACTTCCTTGCTCATTACCTCTCAGCTCATAACAGCTAGGAAGTGGAATCAACCTGGATGTCCGTTAACTGATGAAAGGGTAATGAAAATTTGGTACATGGACACAATAGAATGTTACTCAGCTGTAAAGGAAAATGAAATTTGCATGTAAACTAGAAAATATACTGGATGAGGTCACACAGACTCAGAAAGATAAAGGTCACATCTTCTAGCTTCAGATCTTGTCGGAGTTTTATCACAGGATATGTGCAGAATCCAGGGGGATAGAAACAGGCTCTTTGTTGGGGGCTGCATTTAGGGAGTTTAGAATACAGGCGGAATGAAAGAAATGAAAAGTGGGAAAACTGACGGCAAGACAGTTGAGGCAGGTAGTGGAATGGTGGGGACTGGGACCTGAGGAACCACGGGCAGGCTCAAAGGAGCTGTTTGGGAGGCTGTGGCTCTGCAATTCAGATAGAGAATACAAGAGGACATAGTCCAGTATATGTGATATGAAAGAGCAGGGTAGGGAGTGCTGTGAGCTAAGGTTCAAGCTGAGATGGGGGATGAGGGTGAAGGGGTTGGGGTGGGTTAGCCAAAACAAGGAATGTGATCCCGCTAGTTTGTGATCTGTATACACACCTTTACTCCCATAACTTGGGAAGCAGAGGTAGGCAGATCTCTTTGAGTTTGAGGCCAGCCTGGTCTACATCAAGTTCCAAGACAGCCAAGGCTACACAAAGAAACCCTGACTCGCCCTTCCTTCCCACCCCCCCAAAATAAATTTTAATGCAGTATACATTAGTTTGTTTAAAATGTGACAAGTTTAATAATCTTATGGTTTTGTGGAGGGGTTGTTTGCCTATAGTACTCCATAAGATTGTCTGTTAATGATGCCTTTGTGTGTTCCAGATGGCAGGCAACCAATTTTGAGTTTGGGTATGGACCTGCAGTTGGAGTGGATGAAATTAGAAGATTTTCAAAAGCATCTTGATGGGGAAGATGAGCCCTTTGTCACAACAAACAGGATTCCAAGTAGTAAGTGATTTGCAGATGATTTGCCTTTTCCACAAATCTAGATTTATAAAATCGAATGTAACTTTCTTTTCATTATAGATTTATTGAGAGATGCTGTGAAAAACGGAGATTATATTGCTGTAAAGGTTGCATTGAACTCAAATGAAGAATACAACTTGGACCAAGAGGTACTGTGTTTTTTGGAGAAAAAACATCCCACAAACAAGCATAGAAACTAGTTGTGACACAATATGGTAGTTCAGTTATTTTCCTAGAAAAGTAGTGCATGTTCACGTTGTTTTAAGTGCGCAATAGAGTTCTTAAAGGCTAGCCCTCCAACGTGACTGGTTTAGTAGTGGTCACTTTTCCGTCGCTATAATAAAACGCTCTAGCCCAAAGCAACTTACGGAAGAGTGTATAGCCAACAGTTCTAGCGGGTAAGAGTCCATCATGGCAGGGAGTCTTTCAGTAACAGGTATGATGTCAGGAACAGGAAGTTGAAACGCATGTCCTCAGACACAGGACAAAGCAGAGACAACAAGACAGTAAACCAGAAGCAGAGCAAGGCTCTGTCTCAAAGCTTATCCCAGTGGCATACTTGATCCAGCGAGGCTGTACCTGTAAATCTTCCTAGACAGTGCCACCTACTGGAAAACCAGTGTTTAAATAATTGAGTAGATGGGAGACATTTCTTACTCAAGCCGTGTCACAGTGATAAGTAGTATAAAAGAACTTCCGTTTTTATGTGACTATTATATCTTTTTAAATATATTTTAATTCTTATTTTATGTGTATTGGTGTTTTGCCTGATGTATGTCTGTATCAGTGTTTCAAATTTTGGAGTTACAGACAATTGTGAGCCACCATGTGGTTGCTAGGAATTGAACCCAGGTCCTCTGGAAGAACAGCCAGTGCTCTTAACCACTGAGCCATTTCTGCAGACCAATGTATATTTTGATCATAGCTCATATATAGCAATTGCCCAGCTTTTTATTGTCACTCAGGATTTTTCATTCCAATGTGTGTGAGGTTTTTGTTTTTGTTTTTACATGGAAGTGTATTAGAGTCCTTTTCCTCTAGTTTTTAGGAGAGACAATGAATTTTTGGGAGAAATTTTTCTTTTTTTCTTTTGAAATAGAGTCTCATTATATAACTCAGGCTAGCCTTGAATTATCGGTGATTTTATTACCTAAACTTCTCAAATAGACCTCACTCTAGTAATTTTTATGTTTATGTAAGTATATCTATTGATTATTTTATGACTTTTAAGTGTCTCATCTTCTTTAGACTAGATGGTTGGGATTTTTTGTTTGCTTGCTTGCTTGCTTTAATGGTATGTTTATAATGAAAAATCTTGTTTTAATCTTTACTTTACTTTGATGGGGGAAGTGTATATGTAAGTTGCCTTGAGCAACTTAAAGAATTATTTTCTTTCTGAGCCAGGCTCCTGTACACCGGCCATGTGACCAAGGATAACCCCTAACTCCTGAGTGTCAGGTTATGAGTTTGAGTCATCATGCTCATCTAGTACAGTTCTTACCCTGACCGTCTTAAATGGTGCTTTAGATTTGCCACTCACTTTATACCAAGAACACTTGATAGAGAACTTATTACAGGGAATTTACTTAATTTTTAAAAGATTTATGTACGTGGTGTTTTATATACGTATATTTTATGTACGTGGGTGTTTTGTCTGTACTTATGTCTAGAAAAGAGCACCAGATCGCATGGTACTACAGTTATAGATGGTTGTGAATTGCCATGTGGGTGTTAGGAATTGAACTTAAGACCTCTGGAAGCAGATGGTACCCACTGAACCATCTCTCCAGCCCCTTTAATTTGTTTTTATTTTAGATATTTAATTTTAATGTGTATAAATGTCTGCCTAAGTGTATGTGCATGCACCATCGCATGCAGGAGCCTGCCGAGATGAGAAGAGGCATTAGATCCTCCAGAATTGGAGTTAGAGCTAGCTGTGAGCTGTCATCTGAGTGCTGGGAATTGAATTGGGCCCTCTCACAACAAGTGCTCTGAACCACTGAACCCACACCCACCCCCTTCCCAACACCATCCCCTGTAGCCTAGGCTGGCCGAAAATTCAGTGTTTATGTAGGTCATATTGGATACAAATTTGCAGAAATCCTTCTGCCCTTGCCAGTTGCATGAGCCATCATACTTGCATGCTTATACATGGACACTGTAAAATTTAAAGCAATACTTAAGTTGTTTTTTTTTTTGAAACCAGTCTCATTGTGTATTCCTCACAGGCCTGGGATTCAGAGAGGTCCACTTGCCTCTGCCTTGAGTGTTGGGATTAAAGGTGTTCACCACCATGCCTGACAGCAGCCTTTATATTTTTAAAATTCTAGGAGCTAGGGAGATGGCTTAGCTTGCCATGAAATACAAGGACTAGAGTTTGAATCCATGTAAGACAAGCACAGTAGCTAGCATCTGTGATCCCAGTGCTAAGACAAAAAAAGGAAGTAGAGACAGGAAATATCCTAGAGTCTTGTAGGCTAGCTAGCCTTCTGTATGCAGTAGTGCAAAAGAAGTGACCTTGTGTTAACAAGGTTTGTCCTCTGATCTCCACCTAAGCCCACTTGTTGTGCTGTACACATCACATACATACAAATTTTTAAAATCCTAGGGCTGGGGATATGGCTCAGTCAAAAGAGTGCTTGCCACACAAGCATGAAGGACCTAAATTTGGATTCCTGGCACATATACAAAGAGCAGGGTCAATAGCACGTATCTGGGAGGCAGAGAAAGTAATTTATTCCTTGGGCTTGCAGGCCAGCCAGTTTATTGAATTTGATGAGAAACCTTGTTTCAAAAATAAGTAAATAAAATGGAGTGAGGCTGGAGCGGTAGCTCAGTGTTTAAGAGTATCCTTGCAGAGGACTGCAGTTCAGTCCTCAGCACACAGATGCCTCATAGTAGCCTGTAAACTAGAGCTCCAGGGGATTGAATGTCTTCTGGACTTACATGCCAATACCCCCACAGAGATACACTGACATAATACATAATGAAAAATAATAAAAATGAATCTTAAGACATAAGGTAGTATGGGGCTGGAGAGATAGCCCAGAGGTTAAGAGCACAGGCTGATCTTCCCGAGGTCCTGAGTTCAATTCCCAGCAACCACATGGTGGCTCACAACCATCTGTAATGGAATCTGAGGCCCTCCTCTGGTGAATCTGAAGACAGTGACAGTGTACTCGTATAAAATAAATAAATAAATATTTTTTTTTAAAAAGGAAGAAAGAAAGAAGGTAGTGACTATTTCTGGCCTCTGCATGCATGTCTTCCCCCATGAACACATACACACAAAATCCTAAAGATTTTCTGATTACTTACAAGATTATTTTAGTAAGCAACCTACCCTAAGTGGATGCTTAAATCAGAGTTCTTTAGTGATTTCTTCTTGAAATAGCTTGACTAAAGAGACTTGCTTCTAAAATGTTTCTGATTAAAGGCTAACAAGGTTTCATTATCACAGGATTCTACTGGGATGACACTGGTGATGTTGGCTGCAGCCGGCGGTCAGGATGACCTCCTCAGACTCCTTATCACCAAAGGTGCAAAAGTGAATGGGCGCCAGAAAAACGGGACTACAGCCCTCATTCATGCCGCTGAGAAGGTTTGAGACTTGACTGCATGAAGGGAAACTGAGAATCTGTTTTTATAGTGAAATATAATGGCCATATGCCATGCCTTACTTTGTAGCTCCAGTGGGCCTGTGACATGAATTTCTGCTATTAGCAGTACTTTGTAATCAGATTTAAAGTGTGACTTACCTAATCAGCAATTTGTATAGTGAATACAACTCAGGAGATGGGCCCTCCAGTGAAAACTCAGGGAGACGGTGTCCAGTCACCTGCATGGAGTAGAATCTACTGAGTCTTTTTCCTGATTGCAAAACATCTAGAAGATAGGTCTGTCTTTTAAAGAAATCTTGGGATTAAATTTGTTTGGTTTTTTTTCTCCATTAATTTATTCACTTGTTTCCTGTTTTTTAATAGAATTTTTTAACGACTGTAGCTATTCTTTTGGAAGCTGGAGCTTTTGTAAATGTCCAGCAAAGCAATGGTGAGACTGCCCTCATGAAAGTAAGTCTTGCGTTTCACAGTGGGTATGTATGTTGGCGCTGCAGACTGGGAAAGGAATAGGGACAAGGCTGTCCCTGGAAGTCAGCAGCTCCCATAGAAGTGCATCTGCAAAGCAGGAGAGTATGGTAGTCAGTGGTATGCTGGGCAAGCTCAGTCTAAGGGACCCAGCAAGAGCATGGGAGGGTGGGAGCTGTAGGCACTGAGTCAGCAGGAGTTGGGGGCAATGGGAGGGACTGCAGATGTTTCTGTGAATGATAACTGTATGCTGGAAGTAGAAGGTGCTGGAAAGAGGCAGACAGACCCAAAATTGCACAAAGTGTAGTTTACAGAAGTCTTGGGTAGTTTCTAGCCAAGTGGATGCTTATTCCTCAAGACAGAAGGGAGGAGTTTGTCTGCTAAGCTAGACAGAGAGGCTTTTCCTAGTATCAATTAATATGTCCAGTGCCAGTTAAGAAACTGACATCAGGCCAGGCCATGGTGGTGCACGACTTTAATCCCAGGGAGGCAGAGGCAGGCAGATTTCTGAGTTCAAGGACAGCCAGGGCTACACAGAGAAACCCTGTCTCAAAAAACAAACAAACAAAAAGAAACTGACATCAGAGGTCCATACACATTAGCTGAATGCCTTAATGACTTTGTCTAGCATGAGTCAGGTCATGTGCCAAAGGTATAGTGACAATACAACCAGGATTACTGTAGTCACATGAATGGGTGCCCAGCATCCATCCTCATAGCTTTAGACACATGGGAGTAGGAAAGGAATATGTGTTCTCATTATTTTGTATTTTGTGAATTCATCTCCTGTAGAATTGTGGTTTATAGGTATGTTTTGAGTTGAAGGTTGTTGAGTTTCTGCTGTTCCTAACCACTCTGCTTGTATCTTTCTTTGAGTGGTAGGTTGCAAGTAGCTCACTCAGCCCAGAGTGGCTCATTCCACTGCAGGAGTTCTAGGTTTCTAGTTCATATTGCTGCTAGGACTCAGCAGATCCAGTGTCCATAGCTGGCTCTGTCTTCTTATTTCCTCTCTGAGGTACAGCTTTGCATAAGCTGTGGTCTAAGCAGAGATTTCTCTGCAATGCCAAGTTCTATCCTGTCAGGTGTGAGCATTGAATTGGATTGCAGTACAACCCCAGGCTTGTCCTGAACCTTGTGTTCTATAACCTAGATCTTTCTTCTGGGCCTCCTGTCAGACCCTTAAGGTCTAAGCCTTGATCATTGCTTTGTGATTCCTCCCTATGACTAATTTAGGTTTGCGTAAATAGTCTTTTATTCAGGAGTCTATTCAGGAGTCTAAACTTAACATGTGTATGTAGTATTTGTTGTGTGTGTACCTGTTATCAGGTACATGATACCTGTTTGGTGTATCATGTAAGTACACCAAAGGTGGCACTCAGTAACGTTTTACTGAGAAACTACTAGACAGCAGACACTTAGTAGAAAGAACACAGGAACAGAGAGGGGCGGGGGTATGCCAGCATTTTCTACAGGACCATCCAGGATTGGGAGTATTCTAAGGGCACTTGGGAGAAGTTCCCAGATTAAAGGGTCTAGTTTACTTATTCACTGCTGTCCTGTTGCTAATGCTTGCTAATACCTGTCCCCATGTTTCTTCCCTTTCCTTTATGAGGCTTTGTCCTCTTCGAAAAGGGCTGCCAGACACATGTGGAGAAACTAAAGTTACAATGCCACTCCTCTTTCCTGACCTAGGCATGCAAAAGAGGAAATTCGGACATTGTCCGCCTTGTGATTGAATGTGGAGCTGACTGCAACATTTTGTCAAAGCACCAAAATAGTGCATTGTACTTTGCAAAACAGTGTAATAATGTGCTTGTATATGAACTGCTGAAGAGCCACTTGGAGACGTAAGTGTCAGGTGAATTTACCATGGTTAAGTCAGAGTGGGAAAAATTGATTGAAGACATCATATTTGGAGTGGTTTGTGTAGGAAAATGTTCAGAAAAGATTATCCTGTAGGGTTTCTCTCTTTAGTAGATTATGAATTTAGTAAGTGGCATATTTATTACTTCTGTACAAGTTACCAAAATCTTAGAAAACCCTGGGAATATCTCCTTAAAATGTTAAGTCTAGCCTGGCAGTGGTGGCACATGCCTTTAATCCCAGCACTCGGGAGGCAGAGACAGGCAGATTTCTGAGTTTGAGGCCAGCCTGGTTTACAGAGTGAGTTCCAGGACAGCCAGGACTACACAGAGAAACCCTGTCTCGAGGAAAAAAAAAAAAAAAAAAAAAAAAGTTAAGTATAGGACTGGAGACGTAGCTCAGTTGGTAAAGAGCTTACCTCGTATGTGCAGAACCCTGGGTGGTCCTCGGCCTTCTTAAAACCAAGCCTATAACAGCAGCATTGAGGTCAGGGCACAGACATTAGGGTAGGATGAGGGTGGATCTAGAGCTTGGACACATAGCTAGTTCATGGCCAGCCTAGACTAGACTATGTGAGACTTTAAAAAATTAACATCTACTCTTAATTTGGTAAAATTGTGTCTGTGTGCGTGCACACCCCTGCATCAACCAGAGATTGACATGTCTTCCTCTTTTATTCTCTATTCCTGTGTGTTATTTTTCAGGTGAATTCTGAACCATATTTTGATATTGAGTTTGTGTCTTTAATACTGAGGAATTCTTTTGATGGGATATGGTGTGGTTCTGTGGTAGAGCTTTTTGCCTAGCATGTGCTAAAGTCTGTAGTTCCATCCCGAGTCCCACATAAAAAACATTAGCATTCTTGAGTTCTGAGGCATGAATCACCACACCCAACGTTGACAGTCTTACTGTGCTCTGTTACTAGACTTTCAAGAGTTGCGGAAGAAACAATCAGGGATTACTTTGAGTCTCGCCTGGCTCTACTGGAACCTGTTTTCCCCATAGCATGTCATCGGCTCTGTGAGGGGCCAGATTTCTCAACAGATTTCAACTACATGCCCCCTCAGAACATGCCTGAAGGTAAGCATGTCTCATTCAGACTTAAATGTTTGTAGCCATACTATGTATGGATGAGTTTGTTTCTAAGTAAATCCTTTACTTTGAAGGAATTCTTTAGCAAACTCCACTGTGTGATAGTTGGCAGAGCTTGGAGGCCTTCCCATCCCCCATCCCTGCCAGTGTGATTCCTCTTTAAAATATTGGTACTCTGTTTTATTAAAAGGTAGGTTCAGGACTCAACCTGGACTCATTTTATTCTATCCACTGAGTTCCTCCTTGTTTGGCTTGTTTCTGTCTTGTTGCTTTTTGAGACAAGGTCTCACTCTGTAGCCCTGGCTCTCCTGGAACTTGCTGTGTACATCAAGCTAGCCTTGAACTCAAAAGATCCATCTGCTTCACTCCCCTGTGTGTTGGGATTAAAAATGTGTTCTACCATGTCTGGTTTGAGGCTTGGTTGGTTGTTTTGTTTTGTTTTTTTAAATAGTCTTGGTCCTATACTCCTGTCTCAGCCGTCTGAGAGCTGGGATTAAAGGCATGAACTGTTGCCTGGCTTAACTTTTTTAAGAAAACCTGGGAGGGAGTACCAGGTGATGTCCCCCCCCCCCCCCCCCATTGGACTTAAATGACAGAGCTATAAGCAGTTAATGGGTGCTGGGCGGGGGTCATACTCCCCAGTGGTGGAACTAATAGTAAGTTGTTCTTGCTTAAGTGACTAACCCAACCATGCTCTTTAAAACTGAGTGGGCCATCAAAACAAAGCAGGAGAGGGACCAATTGGGAAGAAGTGGTTTGGTGGGTGGGTGGGGAGATGAAATATGAAGTAGGGCTGACTAGAGTTCAGTCACCAGAGCCCACATGGTAGAAGAGAGCCTGCTCCAAGGATTGTCTGTCTCCACGGGTGTACCATGCACATCCAGGGGTGGGGTGGGGGGTGGCAGATAGCATCCTCTTTCCCTCTCTCCCAAAGCTGTTTTGTTAAGCATCATTATCTACAACTACGTATGTATGTAGGGGTGAGGAAACTCAGTGTAAGCCTTCCGCTACCAAGCCTGGTGACCTGAGCTTGATCCCTAAAACTCACATGGAGAGTCAACTCCTTAAAATAGTCCTCTGGCTTCCATACACCATGTGCTATGTGGTTGCGTGCACACAGAATAAAGTCTTTTTTTAAGTGTTGCTGTAAGGCTACATCATGTGGTATTTATGAGTGTGTACTGGATGGTTTTGACACAAGCTGGAGTTACCACAGAGAAAAAATGCCTCCATGAGATCCAGCGGTAAGGCATTTTCTCAATTAGTGATCAAGGGGACCCAGTGATCAAGGGGGGAGGGCCCCTTGTGGGTAGTACCATCCCTGGGCTGTTAGTCTTGGGTTTTATAAGCAAGCCAGGGGAAGCATACTAGTAAGATCCCTCCATGGCCTCTGCATCAGCTCCTGCTTCCTGACCTGCTTGAGTTCCAGTCCTGACTTCCTCTGGTGATGAACAGCAGCATGGAAGTGTAAGCTCAATAAACCCTTTCCTCCCCAACTTGCTTCTTGGTCTTGTTGTGCAGGAATAGAAACCCTGACTAAGACAGAGTGGATTATTGGTACAGGCATGCATTTGAAGAGTTCTAGGAACTAGAAGAGACACACATTTTTTTTATTTGTACATATAATAAACACCAAGCATGAAGACAAAACACTTTTAATGTGTGTGCATCAGGTGTGGCTGTCTGCATCCTAGCACTTTTAGAACATCTTCAAAATTACACATTTGTAAAGCAAGGTTTGGATTTCCGCATCTGCGTAACTGCTCAAAACTCCAGCTCCAGGGGCTCTTAAACACCCCTTAAAGGTCTGTGCAGGCAGCAGGCACACAGACATACATGTAGGCAAAACACTCGTATATAGTAAAGAGTAAACCACCAGTTAACTTCAGTAACACAAACGTCTCTCGTGGGGCTATTTGGACAAGATCCCTATAGTTTGTGGCTTGCAAACTGTAGGAAGTCCGGGTGTTGTGAGTGGGAGCTTCTTGCTATCAGGAGAGATGGCCCCACACCCCAATGCTGGGATAGCATTAATCTCTTCTCTCCATTAGGTTCTGGTGTCCTCCTCTTTATTTTCCATGCAAACTTTCTGGGTAAAGACGTTATTGCTCGGCTTTGTGGACCATGCAGTGTACAAGCTGTGGTTTTAAATGATAAATTTCAACTTCCTGTTTTTCTGGTAAGACTATTTTGGGAGTTCATTATTAAAAATTGTGATCAGAGCAAGGTGACATAATTTATGATGGTTTATGTTTGGAATTTTTGAGACAAGGCTTTTAAAATAATCTATATGTAGGTGCTTTGCCTTCGTGTGGGGGTCAGAGGGCAGCCTGTGGTAGTTCTATCCTTCCACATGTGGTGACAGGGATAAACTTGAGTCATTAGCAACAAGAACCTGTATCAAGGCAGGGTCTTGTTACACAGCTCAGGCTACTGGCCTTCAATCTTCCTGCCTCTTGAGGTCTAGAACTATGGGCATTCAGTACCAAACCTGGCATAATTTATAAAAATTTAGAAGACCCATGTGACTGCTGGGCATACATGGCGGTCACTTGTCAGCTGTCTTGACAAGTGAGCTTATGGTTTGGTTAAGAGAGAAACTACCTGTAAAGGATGATTCCACATTTGTCCAACATGCCATGTGCACCTCACACAGGTGTATATGCTACACACAAAATGGAAAGGATGTTTAAAGGAAAATGTGTATTATAGTATTAGTGACTCAGACGACACCATATGTCCTACAACCAATGTTGTGAGAATAATAATTCTTAAGCCTGAGAACATGAGGCCATAATATTATATGTTTATGCTTGTTAATGCATAATTAGTGATGGGGTGTTTGTTTTGTATAAAGGAATGCTTTTTGGTGTTTGTTATGGTTTGGTTGAAATACAAAGTTGGCCTTCCTCCTGCTGCTCTTACATAATAGCACACCATCACTCTTCACATACTTCATGCCACTGGAATTCCTTCCTAAGGCTAATAAATTAAGCATTGTATTGAATGTAGTCATGTGTTGTTTTTATTTCAGCCCTAGGTAGCCTAGTACTCAGTGCAGTCATGGTAAGCCTTGAACTTGAGCTGAGTGTTACAGTTCAGTGGGTAAGAACATTTGTGTACAGCACAGGTATGTGGTGAGTGAAGGCAGGTGCCAGGTTATTCATCAGTGGGAGCCTAGAAGGTAAGCTATCGAGTGATGTGAAGGTGAGGCTTTTTTGGGCCACACAGGGAGATCCTATCTCAAAATTTAAAACCCCTCAATTCCCCCTCAATTCCCTGGTCTGAATAAGTCCCTGGTCTCTCATGTAGATGTCATAGCCCTGAGTCTGACTTTATCTTATCTCTTTCCCTCTAGGACAGTCATTTTGTTTATTCATTCAGCCCTGTTGCTGGCCCCAATAAGTTGTTTATAAGGTTGACGGAAGCACCCTTTGCCAAGGTGACAGTCTTTGCTTAATATTTATTTACACAACTACTCAAAAAAAAAAAATCCCTTGTGTCACTAGAAATATCTGGACAAACTTTCTATGATGGACAAACCGATGTGTCTGAATGTTGTACTTTGGCTCTCTATGGCTGAAGGTTAAGTCTGAGGGCATCCCTGCTGACAGTCCAAATCTTGACTTCAGTACTAAACTGCCACTAGGCTCATCTAGGCATGAGCTCTCCATATGAGAAAAGGAAGCTGGACTACTTAAACCATTCTAATAATGGTTACCTTATATTGATGAGTAGGGTTATATTTTTTACTAGAAATAGCAATAACTTGTTCTTACAGGTGGGATTTTACTGACACATTCACTTCTCTTCTTTAGGTTAAGTTGCTAATAGGTGCATACAGAGTACAGCTGCAGTGACCACAAAGATTGAGAACCGGCTCTTATCTACTGGATTCCCGAATACCATCAGTTTGGAATTCTGGTGCGCCTCGAACGTTCATACAAAAATGTTCATATATAGTTTTACCTGTAAACTTACAATTTAAGCCTCAAGCAGGCTTATCTGTTAGGCTATATTTGTGCCATTGTTCAAAAACGTTCAATGTTCTGCATAGTTTATTTCCACAATGTGGAACAGTACACATAAGAAATATTTAAGGAAATTAAAAACTTTTGAATTGAAAATTTCTACTAGTCTTTGTGAGTTTGTCTTTGAAAAGCAAAGATTCAGGCTGGGCCATATGACTGAGTTCAAGCCATGTCTATTCTATGAGTGACACATGGCTGGGGGCAATTCTGTCCCCTCACCTGCTTATCCCAGAAGGTCCTCTTCTGTCCTAGGACTTCCACCTATTTCCTTCCTGCCTCAGCTAATAGGCCATCAGCTTTTTATTGATAGGTGATGCTTCCACACTACATAACAGTAGAAATGTGTCCCGTGGCATGCTCTAAGCCATGACTGCTCATAAGCATAAATTGTAGAATAAGATTTTCTGGCCTGCTGCTTTGCATCATTAGTTTCCTCAGAGCATGCTGTAACCTGTAAGAGACAAAGCTTTCATTAGTAAATAGGAATGATATACACACAGGCATTATGTCCTGTTTTGACATAGCCCTGCTGGCCTCAAATCCTGACTCAGGATTATAGGCATGTTCTACCATGCCTGACTTAGGCATTCTCTAATCCAGTGCATATATATACACAACATCTTAAGATGATGTACTTTTCCTTTCAGCCCTGGCTGTCTTGGGAACTCACTATGTAACCAGACTGTCCTCAAATGCACAGAGAATCTCTAACAATGCCAACAAGACCGGCTTTTTCCTTAAACCAAGTTTTTGCTCGTCAGGAAATCCCATATAGCACAGGCTGGCCTTTAATTCACAGAACTGCCACTTCATCAGCCCACTGAATACAGGGTTTCTGAGAAATCACTCACCACACCCACCAAAATGGTAATTTTTTAAAGTCTATAATGAAGGCAGGTTTATGTCACTTTTGTTAAAAGTACATTTATCTTTTTAGTAATTAAACTTGGTTTACATATCTTTCTGTGGTTAACCCATATTAACTAATGATAAGTGCATTTACAAGCTTTTAAAAAAAAAAATCTTAATTCTCTCCCTCTTTGCTACATGGGCCAGGTAGTGATGGCACATTTAATCCAGCACTCAGGAGGCAGAGACTGGTGGACTTCTGTGAGTTGAAAGCCAGTCTGTTCTACAAAGCTGGTTCTAGGATTCAAAGA
Source organism: Rhynchomys soricoides (assembly GCA_019843965.1). Taxonomy (NCBI): domain Eukaryota; kingdom Metazoa; phylum Chordata; class Mammalia; order Rodentia; family Muridae; genus Rhynchomys; species Rhynchomys soricoides. The sequence continues at coordinate 263,633 of JADRCH010000170.1, read as the reverse complement.
AACCCTTTCTCAAACCCCCCCCACACACACACCCGGGGAGGAGGGGGGGGGGAATTAAGGCCACATGGTGCCACTGCTTTTATTCTGACATACACAGCCTATGTACATAGATCTTGTATGTTCAAATATTTTACTTAATGAAAGGAAGAATCTACATGTATAGCTATTTGAAAATTTAAGTGAGATAACCACAGAATGTATAAACCTACTCTAAGCATATTTCAACAGTTGATTAAAATCACCCAAAGGGCTTTAAACACTGGTACTAATCCAGTGTCTTGAGCAGGCCAGGACCGGGCCTAGGGTAGTACAGAATATCTTACGCTTGTTTAAAAAGCCAGGTAGCAGAACCAAACTGCAAGTTGTTCTTTGTAGAGCTGGATAAGAGGATGCCAATAGATACCTTAAAACAGACATGGTGTTTCCTCAACTATGTGCCCGTGAGTCTTCCAGGGTCTTATTAAAAATGGACATTCGGATTCATCAGATCCCTGTGTGTCCTGCCTGTAGATGTGCGCCTCAGGTCTCAGGCAACACTATCACCGTTGGTCCACAGCACCACACCTGAAGCAGACAGACCAGGACAGGTGGGCAGGATAGAAGTACCAGGGGTTTTGCCATTTTCTGTTTTCAAAACAAAATTTATGAGTCTTTCCTAAACAGATGGGAGGAGAAAGGAGCCACTCTACGTAGCATATATACTGTATATTTCCCATTTTTAATATACTTTCCAAAGGAATAGAAGGTAACAATGGTAAATTTGGGGTTGACAGGAGCACTAAAAGCTAGCAACTACAGCAGCATGGCCAAGGAGTGAGTGTTGTCAGAAAAAGCCATTCAAAGAAACTAAGAAGTTAGATGAGGTGTGTGTGTGTGTGTGTGTGTGTGTGAGAGAGAGAGACAGAGAGAGAGACAGAGAGAGAGAGAGAGACCGAGACCATAAGTGAAAAGACTCTTAAAAGACCATTCTCTCCTCTAGGCCTCACTAAACATTTCCATTCTAGACCCCCACCTCCCTACCCATGCACATTGATATGGGACAGAGAAGTCTGAACTCAGTGACCACAGGGACCTAGCACCTTATCCCCAAGATCAAGGATGGAAATGACTTTGGAGTGGAAGTAGAAAGGCTTAGCCAAGGCAAGCCATACCATGGACTACCCACTCAGCTTCATGAATGAGTAATAGGAGGCAACCTATCATATCAGGAGCCTCGGGCTAAACTTTCGAGCCTTCGGTGCTGAGCATCATAGACAGGAGAGCAGCTTCAACTCAAGGAGAAAACTCGTGTATGCACTGATTTCAAGACTGGGAGGACTCCCCTTCTCATGCCCCTTTCTCTCTCCCTCCCCTTTCCTCATGGCAGCTTCCCTCGCCTTCACCCTTGGGGCCAGTGAACTCACCAAAGAGGTTACCAATAAACCTGCCTTTAATGTAAAAAAGAGGAAAAGACTTAATACTTTCTTTTTTCTTTAAAATAGTATCTCTAAATTTAGTCCACTGCCCTGGAATTAAAAAACAAAAACAAACAAAAAAACCTCTTGTACACAGGTAGAGTTGTATGGTTCCAGTTCAAACTCTCAACTGTCCAACAACAAAACATCAGGCCTGGTAGTGTGGCACATTCCTTTAATCCAACACTGGGAAGCAGAAGCAAGGTGAACTGGAGGCCAGACTGGTCTCAAGAGTTTCAGGCTACATAATGAGCTACCGTGACAACAATAAAAAAAGAAACAAACAAACAATAGGATTCTGCCCAAGGTGCAGTTCAGATTGGATATATGCAGGTGCAAAGCCCCAGAAACAAAGGATCTGCAATAGCACACACCTGATACCCAGCACTCACTGGCTGTTAAGAGAAGATGATGCCTCTGGTAAGAGACTGGCTGCTCTTCCAGAAAGCCCAGGTTTATTTCCCAACACCAACATCAGAGCTCACAACTCCAGTTTCAGGGTATCTAATGCCTTCTGGCATCTAGAGACACCAGGCACACATGTGATCCACAGACATACATGCAAGCAAAACGCTCATACACATAAAGATGGAGGGAAAAAAGTCCAGAAATAGTTTCGACTATACAGTGGCTTACACAATTAAGACTCTGTCCCAAACCAAACGACAACACTGGGACTATTACCTATGGCTGCAGTAAGCGCAATCCAAACTGGAGAATTTAGAGTTGTAAGAAGCAGCAGCTCTGTTTATAAACAGAAGAGAGACTCCGCCTGACCTAATTCGGCAGTGTGAGCCCAGCATTCCTGCCTTTTAAGCTCTTCTGTATTACACCAGTGGCTTCCATAGATTCATGTTGTCTTAACCTAGGGACAGAAAAATTTCAGACCTTTAATATTCAGACATTCTACCTGGTCTCAAGTTCCCAACAGTAATCAACACTTCAGTAAGATACAATTGTCTTGCATGGCCCTCTTTTTATTTATTTTTAAAGATTTCTTTATTTTTTTTAATGTATGTGAGTACACTGTTGCTCTTTTCAGTTATACCAGAAGAGAGCATCAGATCCCATTACAGATGATTGTGAGCCGCCATGTGAATGCTGGGAATTGAACTTAGGACCTCTGGAAGAGCAGCCAGTGCTCTTGACAGATGAGCCATCTTTCCAGCACCCATGGCCTACTTTTATTTTGAAGAGCTATTTTTATTCTGAGGGTAATTTCTCTGATCCAAAACAATGCCAGTGTCATCTAAGAACACTGGCTGAGTTGGGATTTAGGCTAATTTCATACCATGGCAATATATAAACCCTAAATTCTAAAAGATCTTCAAATCTACTAGCAACTGAAACTTTTTTATTTACATTGTTTGTATGTGAGAGTGTGAGCATGTCACAGGACAACCTCTGGGAAGGCATTCTCTTCTTCCACCATGTCAATTCCAGAGATTGAACTCAGGTAGGTTCACACTTGTAAGAGATGCCTTTATTACCGCGCCATCTTAATGGTAAGAAACCCTTTTTACCCAGGTCTTTATCATAGTTCTCTTTCACAGATCACTGGTCCCTTGACACCACTTTAAAACCGTTATAGGGCTCATGGGTTAAGAGCACCAGAAGACGGGTCCAAATCTCAGCACCCATACAGTCGCTCCCAAGTGATTATAAACTCCAGTTCCAGGGGATCCAATGCCCTGTGGCTTCTGTGGGTACTGGGCACACATGTGAACCAACAGTACACGCATACAGAACACCCAATTACATTTTTAAAAGTGATAAAGCAGCATGTAAAACTCTTTCTACTATATTTACAAAAACTTTCTCTACTTGTGCCAAGGCCACGTTCATTTCTCATGTTCCATCAAGAGAAATACTTTAGATCATGTTCTCCAGAGAACACAAACATGATTTTTAAATAAGAGAAAGGGGTGAGATATTAAAGGACACTTTGTAAAAAATCACAACTCTCAGACTTAGCTTCAGATGGTTTTTCCCTTTTTTCTTCCTTTTACTTTCTTCTTTTTTTTTTTTTTTTTTTTTTTTTTGGTGGGGTTGGGGATGGCAAGTGTTTGAGACAGGGTTTTTTCTCTGTGGCCCTGGCTATCCTAAAACTCATTCAGTAGATCAGTCTGGTCTTGCACTCAGGAAGTACATAACCACAAAATACTGGAACTCTATTTAGACCAGTACAGTATAAAAACATTGCTTAGGTCTTAAACCTGACTTAAGAAATACTGCCCCAAATCGTAATTTTGAATGGATTATTCATGCAAAAAAGGCTTACAAAATTCTGCACATGATCACTGGGGATTCACAGGCCTACAGTACCGTAATGATTTAAAGAAACCATAACAATTTTATAGAAAGCACGGTTTAATGCGCTATAAATCAAATTTAGAAACTGTATTAGCCAAGTATGAGGAGGGGGAATCTCTAAGGACACCAAAAGATTAATAAACAAGGGCATTTTCATATACTCGGGTACACAGTACCATGTATTAAAGATACCATACTCCTGGGAAAAGAAAGAGCACTCTACCAATGCACCATTCTCTGGGTTTTCTGACTGGTAGAAAATGATATGACTTTCCTACTATGTATCAGATATAGTATACAATGCCTGATACACTAAATCTGTCAGAAGCTAAGGAAGGCCTAGTAAAACTAATAATGCACACTTCCCAAAACTATGGAGGCTGAGTTATTCAAAGAACACACCAACAGTAAAAACGCAAGGGCATGTAAAAGGAAACACTGAAAAGCTGCTGCTATAAAGTGACCTGAATAAATGGTTACATTCCTGATATCTGCAGTTGTCTGGCCCGAAAGAATGACATGCCACCAGTTGCTCCCTACTCAACATCAGGGACTCTTTCCAAGCAATGCACACTTTGAGGGGACTTATTAGGAAGTATGACAAGAGAGACAGAGACCACAGCCACCTACGGCTCTTCCCATACAGACACAGTACAAGCTAATAAAGCAGTGACAGTGATCTGGGAACTTTTCTAGGGGAAATTTATCTTTTAATATTTTAAATTAAACTTTCATGTGTATGTCTGTTTTGTCTGCGCATGTGTGCAAGAGCAGGGAAGGAGGCGCTGAAAACCTCAGCCTTGCTCACCCTCTTTCTACAGACGTTCCCTCTTTTTACTTCGTGCTTTTGAGACACAGCATTATCAGCCCTGCCTAATCTAGAACTCAGTATGTAGGCCAGGCCAGCAATGAATCTGAAGAAACTGCCCTGCCCCCTCCCCCTAGGGGTAGCAGATACCAAATGCAGGGGACTGACCTGAGGGCCTCAAGTCTACCACTGAATCACATCCTTCTCTTCCTGGAATCTAAGTTGCTCAAACTCCCCCTGAACTAGCTCAGAAGCACACGCAGGCTTGACACAGTGATCCTCCTGTCCGAGCTTCTGGAGCAGTTGGGATGAAAGGGATGTGCCACAATGCCCAGCAGCTCCAGGAACTTCCTCAAAACAGTCATCCACCATCTCCTGTGTACTTAATACCCATGTCAAAGTAAAAGGCTGGTCAAGGAAAGTAGGACAATCAAAGATGGGCTGGACCACAGGGATGTACTTTTACTTATGTTAATTTGCTTTCTAAAATAGATTCCTGCTATATAAGCCAGCTGGCCTGGAGCTCAGGCTCCTCCTGAGCATGCCTATCATTGCTGGGGCAGACAAGGAGGCAGTAGCATACCAGGAACACTTGAAGATGATGAACTCAGATAGCTGCACTGTTTTCTTTAAAAGTTCAATTTTCAAGTAAACTGTTGTCATCTCCAAAAGGTCAGCTACATATTTAATACATAAACCAGCTGATAAAGGCATGAGAGAGGAGTTGGAGAAATAACTCAGCGGTTAAGAGCACTGGCTGCTGGTCCAGAGCAGCCAGGTTCAATTCCCAGAACTCATATGGCAGCTCACAACTGTCTGGGAACCAATATATTCATACAGACATATATGCAGGCAAAACAATAATATATATAAAATAAAAATAAATTATTAAAAGGCATGAGAGGCTAGAGATGGTTCAGTGTCAAGAGCACTTGCTGCTCTTACAGAGGACCTGGGTTCTGTACCCAGCATCTACAAGGAGGCTCTGAATCCAGGTGTGAATCCTTCTGGCCTCTTTGGCAACAGGCACATGTGTGACTGCACATATATACATGCAGAGAAAATTCATATACATAAAAGATAAACAAGTCTTTTTTTTTTCATTAAAAATGTTACAGGTACTAGCAAATATCAAATAATATCCAAGCTTTTTTCACCATTTATTTAAAATAGCACCTCTGCAGACAACATGAAAATCAAGCCACAAGGAAAAGCGTTTTGCAGGTGTCATATTAAGCCATGTGCATTACAAACTGTCCAATGCAGCACTAGTGGGATCCAACCATCATGTGGCCTATTCGTTTAAGTGAGTAATGACACAGGTGTTATACAGACTGTGCTGAGGTAGGGTGCTCACCAGCAAGCATGACCAACCAACAAGTCTACACCAGCATGCTCAATGAATGCATCAGCTCTCAGTGAACATTTGCAATACAGTCAAGTAGCTGCCATGGTTGGTCCTTCCCAGTAAACCCAGCCATAGTTTCTAAAGATCAAATGTAGATGTATGAACATGACTTACTTAGCCAACTCCACAATCTTTGCCATTGTCAGCCAGCAGCTGGGCAGAGGTACAAAACACCTAGGAGGAAGCTGCTGGGACTTCAGACACAGGATGTAATCCTAGCTACCTGGGAGGCTGAAGCAGATTATAAATACAAGGCCAGCCTGGGGGACAGAATTTCAGTCATCCTCTTCGTTAACAGCAAATTAAAGCAGTCAGACCACACAAAACTATACTAAATAAAGAGTACACAAAATCAAGCATAACAAGACTCTAAAGTTAAACTTCACATCTCAAATTTTTCTGTCTCCATGTGACTGATGCAGAGGCTGTCAGTGCTGTTCCCAATGCAGGCTCTGTGTAAACAGCACTGCACCTCCCTTAATTCATGGCAGCCTTAATCTTCACTGCATTCCATTTCAGTCATACTTAGTTAACACACACACACACACACACACACACACACACACACACACACACGGAAGAAAAGAAAAAAAAAGAAAAAAGAAATCATTCTGAATAAACTGCCTGTTCATTACTTCAACAAAAGTGCAGTCAGCACCAATATGCGCTCTCTTGCCAAGAACGATACAATAGGTAAGAATCATTCAATCCAACAAACAGGAGTTAGAAGCTATGGGAAAGGTCCACAACCTAATCCTGGAGAGAGACTGTGAACAAGTTCTCAGGAGGACTGGACAGAGAAGCCTGAATCACCAGACCAGGCTCATACTGCTAGGACCAGAGCAGAGAGCCTGAGGCTTCAAGCACCTCAAAATGTTTCCTCTTAGAGGTGACTAAGGAGCAGAGACTCTCTGGCTTCAAGGCTACCTAGTTCCTCCCTTGTGTTTCCTTTCTTGTAATTCTGTAGAACTCAACTTTCCAACTTCTCTAGGGACAAGGCCAGCTGCCAACTCTCCAGTACTGTTTGATTATGTGTTACTTTTTGTAGAGTCTCACAGAGCACCCCAGGATGGCCTCGAGTTTATGATCATTCTGCCTCTAGAAAACATGAATTTTACTTTCAACACTTTTATTGGTTTTGTTTTGTTTTTTTTAAAGAGACAAGTATGACCATGTTGACCAGGCTGCCCTGGAACTCAGATATCTGCCTGCTTCTGGCCCCCAAGTGCTGGGATGGATTAAAGGTGCGCACCATAACATGCCTCACTTTTCCATTGTTAACTTCTTGCTGTTTATGTCTATGTAAGCAGGTGTTTGTACACGAGTGCAGTTCACAGAGGGAGAAAGGGGGCTACTAGATCGCCAGGAGCTGGTTTTGAGGTGCCACACATGTGCTGGGAACTGAACTGGGGTTCTCTACAACAACAGCAAGTACCCTTATCAACTGAGCCATCTCTCCAGGCCAACTGCTACTACTACTTTTACTAATGACAGTTAACTAAGATTTCCCCTAAGCACCAGTTTTTATGTGGTAAATACATTTGGATGTCACAAGAGCCTTCTATCCTGACACTGATCTTAAATGATTATAATTTTAAAAGCCAAATACTACCTCCGCTCTTTGACTCACAAAGATACCCAACAGTCAGTTAACTAAAGTTGTGAGTTTTAAATAACTCAGTACTAGTTAACCTACAAGACTAATGTGCTGCTTGGGCTCCAACCCAGGTCCTTGTACATACCCCCAGGTGCTCGACAATTCTGTGCCAACTGGTAGATCTTGATTTCTCTACTCTCAAACCCTAGTTCCTGTGCCATTAACTCTGGTGTCTGTAGTCTGGGACACTTAAAAGAAAAAGGAAAAAAAAAGCTCCCCAAATTGCTGGTTATCTAAAGAGCAGATCCGAATGTCCCTAACATCCAGGTAGGTTGGTGTATACAATGGCACATGTGTGGGAATCAGGGAACAAGTTGGGGAAGTCACTTGTTTCCTTCCAGAACAGAGGACACAGAAATTAGACTCAGGTCTTCAGGTCTGGCACAAGCCATCCAATCCCCTCATTGTTTCGTTTTTAAAACAGGGGCCACTCTTAACTGGCTTTGAACTCTTCCCTTATCCTCCTAACCAGTTAGGTCTAGAGGCATGGGTCACTGAGTATGACTTCATTAGCATGACTACCCTGCCAGGAACCTAACAATGGAATTAGATCAATCTAGTTTCCCAGTCTTATTAGGAATCCCTATAGCTTTGTGTCAACTTCCCAGACCCCAACATGTCCTAAGAGGAAGGGGCTCTCTGGCCATATATACCACCCAAAACAGACACAATCAACTGAAAAACTGATAAGCCAGTTATTGAGCAAATACTGTGTTATCTTGATTGCTTCATCTGTGTGGCATGACAGTCATAAAATATTTGTACTAAACTTTTACTATACGTTAAACATCCCCTGGAGCAATGCCTGGAAGCTGAATGTGTTAGATTTTGCCACTGGGGGGGTAGGGTTGCGGGGGGGATTCAGAGATGTTTGTATATATACATTACGTGAGTTTAGTTTTGTTTTTGTTTAGATAGGGTCCAACAATGTAGCCCGGACTGGAGTGAAACTCAATGAAGGCCAGAATACAGTTGTTACCACAGCTGGCCAGTGACATATCTAGGAAAAGTGAGTCATGTGGGTCTTACATACACAGTGAGTGACACTCAGCAGTCCTAATGCATCCTCTTTGCCTGTTGGCCCACACACAGTCAGGCAGCATTTTCTACTTGTGGTATCATGCCAATGCCCTAAAATTTCAGATTTGGGGCCTTTGTGATTTCAGACTTTCAGACAAGGTCTAACCTCCAGCTCACGGACAAGATGCCCCAGAATCCAAATTCTAGGACATGGGACAAGGTGTATGCCACCATGCTTGATTTTAAATTATTTCTATCAATGTAGTAAAAGTATTTTTGAAGGAACCCAAACTCACTGTATTACTTCTATACATCGTTTACTCCTGTAGTACCCAGGTGACTTTGTGTGTGAATGCAAGGCCAGTGGAAAAGAACCATTGAAGAACAAGCTAAATAAATCAATAAATGGAAAAATAATAAATAAATAAATAAATAAACAAGCAAGCAAGCAAATAAAGGCAGTTAACCATCCCAACAGTCAAGTGGCCTAACTAATATTAATGCAGCCACAAGTTATAAGTACTTCTATTCCAGAGGGAGCTGTTCTGGATAAAATCAGCTCAGACCAGAGCAGAAAAGGCAGGCCTGTACAGGGGAAAACTGGGGTGAGGGTGGGAACCAGAGGAAGGATAAAACAACCTGGGATAAAGGAAAATAGTAGACACTGAATTATACATAACAATCTATGAAGTTTATAAATATTACTCCAAACAGCTAATTAATAGTCTTTTAAAAACCTGCCCCCTATTCACTCTGGAATACAAGGATAAAATATTTACCTATCATTTTACTACATGTATTAAAATATGTTTATATGTTATGTATTGGCTATATAGGAACAAACCCGTTTTAGCAAACTTGAGTCCATTTATATGTCTGGAAAAGCACAGAAAAATATATTTAACTAGTGCAGCAGCAAAGTAACACAATGAACCAATAATGTAACTGGAAAGGTTCCAAAATCCTTTCAGATATGAGGCACACGCACTACATGGACTGGAGAGAAAGGAACCTACTGTGTGCACTACAGTGCACACATGAAACTTCACTTTAATTACAGAATGCAGAGGGACAGGGTGTATGCTATAAATGAAGACAAGTGATGCATACTCCATAAAGAAACACACCAGGAAATAGGAAGTAATTAACATTTCCTTTAAAATATTTAAAACCATTCTTGTAAAAGCTAATTTTTTAGGAATGTTTAAAATCTGTGCAGTCCCTTACTGAACAGAACCAACTCTTAACCCAGGGATGTAGGCACAGCTCAACAGGACACCTGCCATCTAATCCCCAACACCATGGTGAAAACAAGCATGTGAAAACACCAAGAAACTTGGGGACCTCCAAGACTTATCCAATTTTCTCTGTTGATTTTTCCAAGACAGGGTGTATGTTGTCCTGGCTGTCCCGAGATCTTCCTGCCTCTGTTGGGATGAAAAGTGTGAGCTACCACTGCCTGGCTTCTCCAAAGTATTTTAACAATCAACAAAAGAAGACAATCTGGAAGTTCTACAAGTAGCACCAAATTATGAACTATACACTTTTACACTGAGATTGGTAAGGTCCATGCCACTTCCCAGGGCTTCAGGCATGCTGGTCAAGTGCTCCTCCACTGAGCTGCATCCCTCAGCAGTCAGCTTCTGTCTTGGCAATTATTAGAACTTACACAGTGAGAGAAGCAGTGTGTGTCCCCATGTAGAAAACATTCATTCACAGGCATGGATGCAGATCAACATCTAGATTAACCCTTCAGATTTGACAAGTAATCCTTGCCACTACTGGTTTGAATCTTATCTTCAACGCAGACAAAATAAAAGGAACCAAATGCATAAGATTGTAAAACCTGGCCGGCTTAGTAGTACACTCAATTAAGAGAAAGGCCACTTTCCTGCAGATACTATTGGTAGGCCTGGGAAAACTTCTAGATCCTCCAGTTTTCATGCTTGGAAATCCAACAGCCAATATCATTGCATTTTGTAGAGCTGACACACAGAACATAGACTGATGTCAGTTTTAAGGTGCATTCCCAGATGGCCAGCTGGGTCACTAGTTTCCCAGCCTCAGAGAGGATGCCGTGGTGCCTTGGAACTCAGCCCTCAGCTTTCCCTCTCCCCATGTGCGTAACTCCTTTATTATGTCCTACTGAAAACTGAGATTCTTGACTGGCTCTTCTTGGTCTGACACACGAGTACAATGACGGAGCTCAACCTTTTGATGGGCTTTTCCCCTATAGTTCTCTTGCCGACTAGTAGACCTCAAAGAGCCCACTGAATTTTCTCTCATGTTATATAGGTACAGGCTGATGCAGAAGTGTTCAGAGAATATTTATTGAATGAGTACACTATGAGATTCTCAATAATACACTTTTATTGGTACTGAAATACCCACTTTTCACTATGTAGCTTAGTCAACGCTGGTCTTCAATTTGAGACCCTTACCTCACAGATTTACAGGTATATACTTTCATACTTGCCTTAGGAAATTCAAACTCATTTTTAAAATTAAATCATATTTTTTCCTCCTGAAATTCTCCTCTCATCAGTTTCAGACATAAAGCCATCCCTTGGAATACTATGAACCCTCAGACACCACCACACTGATGTTCAGGTCCCTGACAAAATGCTGGGAATTATACATAAAACCTGTGCACAATCCTTTTACAGACTTTAAAGTTAAAGACTAATTACAGACAAGTTAAAGACTAATTAGATGCTACAGACATGAGCTATAATGTACTGCTTAGGAAGTAACATGAAAAACCCTGTACACGGCCAGAATAATTTTGAGTATTTACAACTGAATGTTGACAGAATCCATGAATTCGGAACTTGTAGAGAAAGGGCAAACTGCACTGAATGTCGACCAGAATGTGCAGATATTTTGAGTACTGATAAAGATAAATAAAATGCAGGACAAGAACTGGTGCCAGACATGTTTACAGAGTAGAGAAATGAAAAGAACCATTTGGGAACCCTGCAAAGCTCTCTGGAGGCAGAAGATCCACCAAACAATTCAGTGAACAGGCTAGGAAGGAGAGTGAACTGATAAGACTGTGGACAAGTCAAATAAAGTTCTGTAATTTAAAATACACAGTTTGGTTCAGATGCACTCAAGATTCTGTGGAGTCAATTACAGAAGAACGAGGATGGCTAGGCTTGTCCTGGTCTCAGTTACTACTGACAGTACCTTAAGAATACTTCCAAATGTATTTTTGCATTTTGCCTTTACTTTTGCCTGCACATATGTGTGTCTGTGCACCATATGCATGCAGGCCAGAAACAAGTGCTGGACCTCCAGGGAATGGAGTTCCAGATGGATCTGGGTGACCAAATGAGTGCAGTAAGAATTAAACCCATGCTCCAAACTGGGGAGCCATCTCACCTGCTTCTGAGGACACTATTTATCACCCAGAAAGTCTTTTTTTTATATAGCTTTAAATCCCACCAAACCACTGCTAGGTACTGCTTCCAGAAAAGGAGCAAAAGTTCTTCCTTTAAGGCCACACTTCCACCCCGAACTTACCGTTGGCACTAGAAACTCTTGCAACACCTTGTATTTTCCTCTTTTCTGGCAACAGGGAAGCTAAACTCACTCTGAATTATTCACATGAGGCCTCCAAGTACTCCTTAGTGTCACCTGGTGCCCTAATACCATGGGTCTGTGTGGTGCATCCAAGATCTCTGCTTCCTAGAACATTACAATGGACTCAACCAGTCTAAAAGTTAGCTATCCAAAGCTACCTACACGATCTGTTTAAATGTTACCATCCCAGTACCTTCTTCCCAATTTTTTCAAAGGGAAGTATTTGCTTCCAAGTTTTCAAAGCACTTTATAAGCTCCATGCATGTAGAGGTACCTGTCCCAGGGAGAGAGGAAAACTCCCAGGAGGCAGTTTCTCCTTCCTCCCCATGTGCTCTAGCTCAACAAGCTTGCACAGCAAGTACCTTCACCCTCAAAACATTTTGCATCCTTTCTTGCTAGCATAATTATACTCTCAATATACCATTAAACTTAAATCTTAACTACAGGGACTTGCATTTGCAGATCAGGGCACATTTACTAGTCCATACCACACCTATGCTTGACCTGGTGCCATTCATTCATCAAACACTTACTAAGGACATGCTAGGAAACATGCATAAATCACTATGTAATGGATAAGGTTCTTACACTGTTGGAGCTGGTATTTTCTATTCCTTCTTGTGACACTGGGGACTGAGCATGAGCTGTGGCAGATCCATCACCATTGAGCTACTACATTCCTGCCATCTTTGATGGGGCTAGTTTTTTCCCAGCAGGGTCTTGTGTAACTCCTCTCAAACACCAGGAATTTGAGAATCACTTTGAATTTTATGAACTAACCACTTTGAATTTTGTGATCTACCTGCTTCACCATGCCTAGCTGGCCTGGTATTGAGAAGGGACAAAAATGAACACTATACATACATTTAAGAAAAAATTTGTATGACAAATCCTTTTCAGACACTGAATATATACATCTTTTATAGATAAAGCAGGTAAAAAAATACAACTAATAACAATAAAATTGATACAATGTAATTTACTTCCAGAGACCTGCCAGCTCCAAATCCTCCCTTGATGTATGGCAAACACCACAATTTTGATTAAAGATATAGATCTTATACAAACTTGAATGTGTAATAATGGATATTCAAACTGCTTATCTTGTTTATACAGGGCAGGGAGAGAAAGTGGCTTGCTCATGCTCAACAAATGTTCAATAATTGCTTAATCCACCCCAGCACTGAAAGTTCAGAGTGCTATTAGTCATAATTACAGTCTGTGTAATGGGATCCTAGGAACACAGATAATGAGATAAAGTTTGGCAAAGTCACTGTGTTGGACAAGTCCTGCCCAGTACATGAATGTTTCCAGTTTCCAAAAGCAACTGATAATGTCACCCAATGGTTTATTTGAGCCCAAGATATCTAATTGCCACCCTAACAGATAGATGAAATAAGATACTTTACATTTTAATTGATATTAGCCTTTCTACAACTAATTCAGAAACTCAATTTCCTTTAAAATAAAGTCTATAATTGAATACAAAAAGTGAAGGTACAAAAACTTAAATACATTGTTCAAAGTGTAATTAATATTGTACTCAAAGATGACATAAAATTTAACAAAGTCTTGCAGACTCACTGGGTCCATCCAAATACACTCTCAACAGCCAGCCCATACATAGACCACCAACAGTGCAGTCCAGCAAGCCTCACTGCATCCAGTACCTGTTCACAACCCAGGCTGCCAGCAGTGTCTTTTGCCCAGAACTTGACACTCTCTCTTATCTGAAGGAGGGTAGCTACCATTGCTTCTTCCCTTGCTACTACATAGTAAACTCTTTCCGGGCATTTGCTCTTTTCAACTACAGCACACACAGCCCTGGGTATCCCTGGGAAAGCACCGACACGGAGACTCCAGAGGACCAAGCACAGCTAAACTGAAGGGCATAGCACAGCAGCTGTGGGAGGTTAAGTTTTGAATTAAGAGATACTGCTAAAGTACTGAACATATACTTAATGGTGTACCAACTTATAAAAACCATAAGGACCCACTTGTGACAGGTGACCTTTCTATTCTATCACTCCAATATTACAAAGGAACTCACATTATAATTACTGTTGTTTCCAACAACCTAGCAACACTACATTGAGAAGTCTCAAAGTGGGTATGAAACCTGAGGCTTAGTTTACTTCACCTCTATTCCTGTGGCACAATTAAAAATAAATTAAACACATTTTATTTAAGCAGAAATTAAGAATATCAATACATGTTATTTTCCAGAATTTTTAAATTTTCTTCTGAGTTTCAGAAAACTACAATGGCTCAAAGTACTTATTGACATGTGATAATAAGAGTGAAGATACAATGTTAACTTCAAGGGTGATTACTACATAAACCTAAATACCAGGAGGAGATTAAATATAATCTAACGTGTCACTGTCCTAACAGTAAGTAGTTTGGGCTAGGGAGTAAACCATGTCTGGAATTAGATTTCAGTCTTCTTCAGGATGGCAAACATGCCATTCATGGCACCTGCTTTTTAAAATGTACCATCAGAAGTCAGATACAGCTCTAAGAACACTTGCCAATACATGACAGTCAAGGTTAGCCCCAGAGCCCCTCCCCACTTTACTGAACTCTTGTGTCTAAAAGTAAAGAATTGGGGTTTGGAAAACTCCCACTCATTTTAGTGCAACAGGACTCAATCACTTCTTAAATAAAGAAAACTACCAACAAAATACTCAGTTTAAGGTGTCACAGAATTCAGTACCTGCATTAGATTTAGAAAAGGATTTTCCTCTCCTTTGAGTCTATATGGCAATAGCTCATTTGAAAACAGGTTCATTAGTTAATCATCATTATGGAGGAGAGGCGTATATCTTAGGCCTGGGATTCAAAGAGGATTCATTTGACTCTTGGACAGAAAGCAAGCATTTGGCATAATGTTAAAAAGTTAAAAACCCATGCCTGGTGTTGGTGGTGCACACCTTTATTCCCAGCACCCAGGAGGCAGAAGCAGAGGCAGTAGATCTCTGAGTTCAAGGCCAACCTATTCTACAGAGTAGTACAAGGACTGTCATGGCTATAAGGAGAAACCGTGTCTTGAAAACACACACATGCATGCACACTAGAAACCTGGGACTACAGACATGGCTCAGTGCTCCTTAAGCGCTGCCTGCTTCTTAAGAGGACCTGAATTCAGGTCCCAGCACCCTTGTGGTAGTTTACTATAATCTGTACCTCCAGTTTCAAGGAATCCAGTCCCTCTTGACCATAAGAGCCATCAGGCACACACATGAGGCAAAGATAAACAGTCAGGGCAAACACTCACATTCATGATATAAAAAATAATACAATAAAGAGAACAACACTTTTGATCATAATAAAAGGAATCATCACAGAGCCAAATCCTATTTCAGTTGGGAGGTGTGGGGTTGAGGGGGGAATATTTCAAAATGCTTTAACAATTTAAATTTAAACTTCCTGAAGAAAATTTTGAAACATTAAAACTTCTATGTGAAACATGATCTCTGGGCAGCAAAGCTAGTATCTGGGTCCAAATGAAAACGCATGGAGCTTCTTATTCTTTTTTTTTTCTTTTCTTTTCCGAGACAGGGTTTCTCTGTGTAGCTCTGGCTGTCCTGGAACTCACTCTGTAGACCAGGCTGGCCTTGAACTAACAGAGATCAGCCTGCCTCTGCCTCCCAAGTGCTGGGATTAAAGGCGTGCGCCACCACTACCCGGCTTTATTCTTAGTACACGCTGACCTAAGTCATTCTGATTACAATCTGCAGAGCAAGTCTTACTTTTATTTTTTTATTTCTTTTGAAACAATGTCTCACTATGTAGCCCGGGATGATCTTCCCTCCAGAGAGCTGGGTCATCACATCTGACCATTTTAATGTGAAACAAACAATTGTCAACCAAATAACAATGAGTTCTCATTATGAACCAACTTAAAAATTTAATATACATCATTTTTAATTAACTTTAAACATATAAGTGTATTTAGAATACATCTTTCTTGGTCTCAAAAATATTTTGCTCTTGAACTTTGATGAGTCCTACTTTCTAACAGACTGATGAGAAGGCTGGGAAACACAGGAATATTAACAATTAGGGTACTTAGAGACTTTAGGAAATATGACGACCACAGTCAACCCAGTGCTAGTGCAGCAAAATGCTATCGTCTGAGGCATCGTTTACCACGATGAAAGCAAAGATTGCAACTGTTTCCCAGAGCTTCTTCTCTAGGGACTACAAACACACCAACCCTAGCTGAACTGTTAAGTGGTTTCATCACTAATACTAACAGGGATGAGAATAAACAAAGTGAAAGATTTTATGAGATTTTTCAAAATGTCCTTACTTAGGTAGGTACACATGTGCAGAGAACATGTGTACAGAGAAAAGAACTACTTAAGATGCTGTCCACCTGCACACCCACGAATGGCTAACCATCAGGCGCAGGGAATATACCAATTGCTATCTCCTCACAAAATCAACTTTTCTCCATCTCTTCATGACATTAGGATGGTTTGTGAACCTAACATGACAGATGTTGAGAAAAATATAACAAACATGTTAATCTAATACAAAGCAATTCAGGATCCTGTACATTTCCTAACTGAAAACAATCAATGTAGCAGTACTTACTGTCAAAAGCTAAAAATACGTGGAAGAGTTATTAGGGATGCACTGGACAGGAATCTTAAACAAGCTACAATACACTGGGACATTAAGCTATAACCAAGAAGTAAACTGTAGATGGTGTCAGGGATTAAATCCAGGGACAGGGGTATGTACCATATAATCTGCCAGTCAGCCCTGTACCTCCTCTGAGTAACCAAGTCTAACACATTATCCATGTGGCTCCTCAAAGCACTGGCATCACTATCACATGACAACTTGCTAGAAAGAAATGTGCGTTCTTTGTTAACGGTTTTACTAAAAGTAAAAATCTGAGGTGGAAGACCAGAATTTGTGTTCAGGGAGCCTCACAGAGCTTCTAAACTAGCCTGGAAGTCTGAGAAATACTGATTTACTCTTATTTACTGCTGCTCTCCCATACAGGACCTGATTTTTCCACAGTTTTATCTTTTTGAAAAGAAGTTTATTTTTATGTACATATTTTGTCTGTACACCACCTACAGTCCACTTCCCAGAGGCCAGAAGTCATCAGATGCCCTCGAACTGGAGTTATAGTTCACAATGAGCTGTTACGGTAGGTGGTTGGGAAGGGCAGCCATCTTCCAGCACCACTCTACCCAGAAACGCTCAATTATTTCCACGATCAATTTATTCTGCTGTTGAGTCCAAAATTTTAGTATGTACAGAATACTCAAATCTAGGTATGTGCAAAATTTTCTAACTAGTTCAAAGAAATTAGCAGAAGTACTAATAATTCCAGGGAAATTATTAGTACTGCAAGTCCAAAAAATTCAAAAACCACTGACTCAAGAATGAACTGAGATTCAGTCTAATATTTCTGATTCATAAACATATCTGTTAACATTTAAGTCTAAAAAAACCTGTGGAAAACCTAATAATTAAAAATACTCAGGAAAAATAAACGAGCTCTAATCACTCTGACAAAATGCATACAACAGAAATTTTATGTATTTTGTGTGAGATTACATAAATTTAAAAACTCAATTATTTACAAGGGCATAAGAAAATTAAGATGTAGGTAACATAAAATACAAAGTTAATAGACACAGACTTACATAGTTCTTTGAAAACCCAGAAACATGCAAAAATTTATTTAGCCTGGTTGACTGAAAAATATAAATATTTTTTTTCATAAAAGAGGTTAGAACACAGAAGAGTTATTAAGAAACCAATAAGGACCAAAGCATGAAACCTAAGGAATGAACGTGGCTCTTGACACTCATGCATTTATGCACCTTACATGACATATTCAATACATACATTTGTGATCTTCGTCTTTCACAATATAACCAGAAAAATTTTGATAAGATTATCAATGCTGAAAGTCTTCTACGTTATCAAAAACTGCTCAATGTGCAACATTTACAAAATTTAAGAAAGGGCTCTGTATATTTTCTTACTGAATTTTAAAATATGGAAAAATGAACAAGAAATCTGCTCAAATTAAGTATGCTTGAACCCAATTCTTAATTTGGATCTGAAATCCTCATAGGGAACTGAAGTAATTATAGTCTACATGATACAGTACTACTGTAAATATTGAGCAGCCTTTAGCTTGTTTTCAGTCTCATGAGAGAGACCCATCTTATTTTTATGTGCATGAGTGTTCTGCCTGCATGTATGTCTGTGTACCGGGTAGTCTCCATGACTACAGAGGCCAGAAGTGTATCCCCTGAACTAGATAGAGTTAAATACAGTTCTGATCAGCCTGGTGCTGGGAATTTGAGCCAGTCCTCTCTGATAGTAGCCAGTGCTCTTAAGCACTGACCTATCTCCCAAGCCCCTAGTAGTTGCTTTTTAAAATATAAAGACGCATTGAATAAACAACTCTGACTTAGCCATCTTTAATTGACAAAATATCTCCTGCAGAGCAGAAAGCAGAAGCCACAGTGGCTAATTCAAGCCATACAAGAATATACCTGAAGAGATCCATTTCCGATGTAAATTTATATCTTAATACTGGCTGTACTGAAAATTTCAGTAACTTAGATCTGGAAATAGGTAATTTCTGTTATTCAATAGGAAAACAAAATATAAGACAATAAAGCATTAACTTAACCAAGTAATTAAATACGTAATAATTAAAAGAGGAATTTTTCGAGGTATTTATAATCTAGACATAGTTTTACAAAAAAGTCAACGGTTCCTGGAGTTAAGTGTCTTCATCCAAAATTTAAAGCATTGTTTTATTTTCTTATTTGATTTTTCCCCCCCGGGGTGGGGGTGGGGTGGGGGACACACATACAAGAGTTTCTCTGCGTAGCCCTGGCTGTTCTGGAACTTGATCATTAGACCAGGCTTGGCCTCAAACTCAGATCTTGTCTGGCTCTGCCTCCCTGGGATTAAAGGTGTGCTCTACCAACGCCCAGCTGAAGCTTTAATGACTATTTAGTAATATAGAAACCACAACAAAAAATATTATGCTTGTGACACAGAAATGGTGTTTTTAATACATAAAACATAATTTCCAACTACTGTAAACATATAAGAATGTCATACTGAGATACATTTTATTTGACATATACAAATTAATATACTATATGAAGTTGGATTAAAAATGTTTTTATTTTTAGAAGCTGTATGATAAAAGATAGCTACATCTGTTACTTCCCTCCACCCAAAACAAACGAAAAACCAAAAAAGCAAAAACCAAAAAAAGAAACCTTGCCTATATATTTAGCTAGAAAGTAAACGCAGGAAAACAGTAACATTCATATCCCAAGGAAAAAAACACCCAATGCGGTACCCTTCCCATCAGTGGTACTGGAGAATGAATCCAGGGCCTTACCCGAGCAACCCTGACCACAGACTAAGCTTGGCTTTTCCTTACTCTGGCTGTCACTCTGGCTGATTGGCGCCAGCAATATAGTCCAACCTAGCCTTCAATGTAAAACAGTCCTCGTCTCCGCCTCCTGTGCTAGGATTACTGTCATGTGCCTCCACGTTTGACAGAATATGCAATTTTGGAAAAAAAAAAATAAGGTTTTATGTTTTAGTTTTCTGGTGGTGGTGGTACTTGGGATTTACAAATTATGTCCCCACACAGAGAACACTTGCCAGAGATGGTTCTCTCCTTTCACTACTTGGACTCTAGTCCCTGGACTCAAGCCAGAAGACTTGGTCCCAAGAGCTTTTACCCAATGAGCCACCCGGCCAACGGTAAAGTTATCTGTTAATATCTTCAAGGCCCCAACAAAATTATACGCAAAGCGTTTAACTACCACTCAATTCTTCAGGAAGCTTTCTTGACATCCAACATATTTTATGGTGACAGCGTTTCATGTATCCAAAACTGGCCTTGTATAACCAGCTATGGAGCTAACGGTTGTTAGAACACAGTCCAAGAGTGGAGCTGTGTGAGAATTCTGACTGCTTTTGAGAAAAATCTCCCAAAAACAAGATAAAAATACTGTGACCTTGTTTTCTTTAAAAACACAAAATTTTTCTTGGAATGTGCTTTCATCTCCTCCTAGGTGTAGTGGTCAGAAGTGAATTCACTTCAGATTATTCATCACAACTGGTTATTGCTATTTGTTTATATTTCTCTATAGAAAAACATGTTTTGCCAAGTACAGTTTGTCTGCAGTGTATCCATGTGACTGTACGCTTAATTTACTCATGTGACTCTTCATAAGGCCCAGAGTATAAATTGTCTAATGCTCTGAATAAAGCTGGCTGCTGCATGAGACATTAGTTTACCTTATTTATCAGCTCCATTTCCTAGGTCCCAATGACTCTATAGTAGTAAACAAAGGATTAAGAGCTTTTAATTTTGCTAGTATTGTCTGACGCTGAATTTCAATCCATTTAAAGTTTTAACCATATATTTGATCACAGTTTTCATAAAATTTGATTCATTTGAACATATTTGCATCCTTTCTCTTATTCATAACCTATGTTGCAACTGTTAACTTAGCTTACTGTTATTAGCCATTCACCATGATACTTAGCAATTAAAAGATTTACATATAAATACCAAGAAACTGTAGTATTCAACAGGTATTTCTGAATAAACAAATATTTAAGTTATATTCTAGTGTTTGGTGAAAAAGAGCCAAAGCCTTGTCTTTGTCCACAGATCCTATAGCTATTAAACGCCAAGCACAGCTAAGATAATCCCCCAAACATAATGACATTTCTACAAGAAATATTTGGTATTTCAATGAATGGTACTGAATATGAATTGTGGAAATACCCAAAAATGTCAGAATAGGCTAAAATTTACAAAATACAGATTAATCCAAGGTTTTGTCTTAAAAACAAACAAAAAACAAACCAAACAAAACAATGTGTTGACTTAGAAAATAAAGGCAGGAGACTCAAAAAAAAAATTATAAAATTAGATGTTCCTTTACTTTACAAATATTAACTACAATTAGAACAAGTGTCCTCAATTCCTCAAGACTTTAAACTTGATTATTTCAAGACAGGAAAAGAAATAAGACTGGAGTATTATTCTAAGATTAAAATTATGTCATGTTAACTTTTGTTGGAAAGAATTAGAATAGCACATATGACAACGTCACACTAAACTAGAAAAGCCAAAACTACTGTTTCTTTACTGAACTTTTCCTATATTCAAATCATCTATGGAATTCTAATTAATGAAATGAAAAAGCCTGAATAAAACAGCTGTCAAGTTAGATAACTACACAAAGCCACTAACAACTTAGTGACTAGATAGATCTTCATGATGTTCCTCCACTTGACTGTCACTCAGAGAAACCTTAGTAAGCACTGGGACAGGGTTTTCTTGATGTAGAAAAGGCTGTGTAGACTCTTTTCTTGGAGCTAGAGCTGAGCCTGGACTCTCAGGAGACTAGGACAACATAATGTTCTTAAATAATAATACAAATATAACAGCCTTAAACAAAGACAGCTTGGTATTAACAACAAAAGATTGAGCATCATGAAATATTAATTCAGGATTGAATCAGATACACTGGTGAAAACTGATGAAGGATTGTACTGAAAAGACAGTTGAAAATAAAGTTGAAATTAATTTCAGAACTCATTCCCAAATTAATATTACAAGTTAAAACAAAGTGGACTCCCCATCAGCTTATATTAATGAAATATGTAATGAGAATTACTCCGGCTATTATGTTTAAACCTCAAACTCATTTTCAAGTAATTATTAAAAGCAAAGTTTCTGAATATTCCAAGTTTTTAGAAAATACATCCACACTGCAGCTGTATCTAAAAGGAGTAGGAACAATAAAAGATTATTTGGTACAAAAGATTACATCCCAATCATGCTTTATAATCAACTGTTTTAATGTAAGATTTCTGATTGACTAAAGTTGTCTTTCCAAGATATATAGCTTCTTCCCCCAAAACCAGGTAGGAATTATTCATATAAAATCTACCACAATGCGCGCTGCTCTTCCTTCAGAGAGGTGTTCTGTAAGAGGACAATGTATGAATACATGGAGATACTATGAGACTATGAGAGAAGCACCTGCTATGATCGTGGCTGGGCAGCTGGGTATTCACATACGAGACTCCACATGCATAAATATGCGCGCGCGCACACACACACACACACACACACACACACAAATGACATTTAAATAAATATAGGGTGAACATCACAATATGGCATCAGTTTCTCTCAAGTACCAAAAAGGAAAATTCAAAACCGTCCTTCCTAGAAGGAACCGACAGATGTCACAAACCTTACCAGACTGAGGAAAAGGGAGGGAATAAGCATTTGAACAGATATTCCTCAAAAATGAACAGTCCTAGCATCAGACGGGACTTACTGGACAGACTTAACAGGTAATATTCCAATACAGCAGTCATACTACCTTCTAAAACACTTCTAGGAAACAAAAAGAAACGAGAAGTGGCTAACCTACTGCCACACCCTCCTTTCACTGCCAACACTGTCTGATTGTCTGTCTGTCTGTATGTTTAGTTGGTTGGTTGGGTTAAAGCTTAATACTAACTCTTAAAGTTATAACTGGGGGAAATGTAAATGAATGATGGCAAAGATTAAAACCAGGAATTATTTTATGAGCAAAAGAGATTTACTTTCAAACATTTTTTAAGATTCAAAAGATTTATTTGGAAAAATCAGCACAGAACAAAGATATCCTCAATAACTTTTCTCAGAATATATGAATAATGAGATCTATCTGAAATGTAAGCAACAACTCTAACGTTACACAGATCTATGGTTTATACAATCTCAACCCCATGCCTCCCACCCACTAATATACTACAATATTGACCCCTTATTGATATCAGCTTTCATTAACGGTCTGACTTAAGGGCTGTAGGAACCAACAGAAAAGCAAAATCATTTTTACTTTTAAACAGGTAGGATTAGCTAAAGCAACCACAGCAAGTTTTGTAAGGTCATAAGGGAATACCACTAAGAACATTTTAAATTAGGCAAAATCATTTCTTTATTGAGATTAAGTAGCTACATAGATTTAATAATAATGCCACATAGCTATTCTTAGCTAAGGTCACAAACACATTTCAACATTCACAATGATGGGCATCTTTTTCACTGAGCTAATCTACAAAGCTTATGAATAAAGAAAATACAAAAAAACCCTCAAGTTTTACAAAAGAAAAACTTCAGTCTACGTACATTAACAGTAAAACCATTTCTCCCAAGTAACAGACAAGGTGTAAAGGCATACCATTGAATTTTTTTCTAAACAGTCAGGAATGAAAGAATATTTAATATCTCCGACGCTTATTAGGGCCTTCAAAATTGCCCCCTTGACTCCCTCTACCAAAGCCACCAGGACCACCACTCACAGGCCCTACACCACTCATTGGTGCCTGGGGGGTTTCAGAACCTGTTCTATTTCCCATAGGTGAACCCATCTGGGATGGAGGTCCTTGGGGAAATCTATCATTGTGCTATAATGACATATAATAAAGTCCATTTGGAACACGCCAAAATAAAAATGACAAGAAAAATTGGCAAAATCCCAAGTGGTGGTGTCAGGAAGTTCAGCAGAAAGTCCAGCAGAGTCAGGATCAAACATAGAAGGAAGAAAGGAGCAAGTTAATTAGTTCCTGTTTTTTAAAACTAGTAATAGTAGTAGTAGTAGTAGTAGTAGTAGTAATAATAATAATAATAATAATAATCAGTATCTAAAGATTTACAAATTGCAAATGCTATGCTCCATTTCATGGAAAGAACTGATTCTGACATAAGCAAATGCCTACGTATGTGCAATCAGTATAGGGTACTACTCTGATCCCTTTTTAAAAAGTTTACACTACATGAAACTAGGATGTAAAGGAAAAAAAACTGTTATTTTGTTTCAAGATGGAGTCTCTCTCTACTAAGCCCAGCGTGGCCTGTAACTCAGGGTTCTTCTGTCTCTGCTTTTGCCCCCCAAGCACTGGGACTATAATATAAACATGTCTCATCAGGTCTGGTAAAACAGAAGCTTTTTAAAAAGAAATCAGAGATTAAGACTAAGGAGCAGCATCATACTATTTTTAAAAGTAAACATTTTATAAAATCAATTATCAATGCTTTTAAGAAACAAAGCATTAAGAAACATATAATAAACAACACAAAACCCAGGGATTTTTAATATGGAGACATATGAAGTGCTTTTGTTTAAAGACTAGTGTTAAGAAAATAGTAAGTTTTAAGAATTGTTTTAATGATATGAATAACTAAAAGCACATTAATTATCTGAGTCATTTATTCTGTGAAACTTTACAAAGGTCAATCTTGAGTGAAGATAATTTTTAACTGCAAATACAAAAAGAAAAGGAAAAGAAAAACAAAAACCTAAGAATGACACTTAAATTTACAATTTTAGAAAAGTGTGTAGGAATATAGCCAATTATGTCAATGTTACTGCTAATGATTAGACGCTGAAGAGAAATTTAACCAATATACTTCAAGTTTCAGGGATTACACTATATAAATGCTGCCTCTCTTAAAGGGACAAACGCACTGACCATTTTATGTGCCATCTCTCTGCCCTGGATACTGTGACCCTGCTCTTTACCTCCCTAAACAATAGATTTGAAAATGGTATCAGGAAAACCAGTGTATTCTTCAGTTCTACAATGAACATTGCCTTCCTTTTGATCTCTTCCTGATCCCCATGGATGTAAAAATTATGGCATGTCTAGATTAACTGCCAGTGCATTTTCCTTCTTAGCCAGCAAAGGACTGTTAACCTTTAGTGTGGTAATCCCAAAACCAAACAAAAACAGCCTTTGTGAAATCTGGCCAACAATTTCCTTTTTCAGAACTTTAAACAAGCATCATCTGAGGAACAAATGACTTTCTACTACTAGAAAGCTTCAGACAGAGGAAGTAAGAGTCATCTGTCCTGCTAACTGGTATGCAAAGATACAAATTAAAACAGAGAAAATCAATTTTTATGTTTTAGCCACATAAAGATACCTTCACACTGTTGGATCAAAAATCTATGTATTTTAAATTTAGTAATAAAAGCAATTAATAATCCAATTAAGAAAATATAACTATACACCTTTAAAATTTAAATCTTAACATTTTTCAACAAAGAAAAATGGTTTGAAATAAACAATTACAACACGATGCATCGAAACTAAAACTTGTTTTTTTCCATACACAGTAGAGTTCTGTTTTGAAAGGTAAATAGACTACCCAAAAAAGTCAATCATAAACACTTAGCATTGCATCCATCCATCCAAAGGCACATAAGGTAAAAGCACTGCAGAATAACTGGAGTGGCACATGTGCTTGCACTCAATAGAGGAAGAGGAATAAGCTGTGATGGCAATACTAAGAAAACATCTAGACACTTAAAATTGTCTCTAAAAAATTAACAAAGTTACTTTCTCTTTACTGGCTATATAGTCATACTACCAAAAGTAATGACACCAAGTTATATTCAAGTTATATTAAGTGTGAAGTTATCTTTGAGGCATCAAAATGCTTAGTTACGAAATATAATAAAAAAAAATTGTAGTGATACGTTACCACTGTGCCATTATCTGGTATCATTGGAGTTCCCATATTTGCAGCTCCTTCTGGTCCCATGGCAGGACCAGGACCCATTGGTGGGCCAGGTATAGTTCCTCTGTTGTTCATATTCATACCCATCATTGGAGGAGGCCCTTGGGTACCAGCAGGTGCTGGGCTAAATGCATCTATGCAAAACAATCTACACTTAGAGCTGTCCTATCTTAGTTTAGTGAACATTAAAAACTTTACAACTCATTTAAATCTATATGCAAAATTATCATCAAAATAACTTTCTTTCCTTGAAAGTAGAATACTAAACCATCAACAGTAAAGCATCATATAGACAGTAAAATTCTCATTACTAAAAAAAGAAAGAAGGCCATGTCAGTTTTTTAGAGCAACTGGAACTAAGATATTCAAAATTTCAAAAATCAGTTATATTAGATGTAGCTTATATAAAGAAAATGACCCTGAATAATTTTACATTCTATGAGCTTTAATAAATAACAAAGGTTTGGCACTCAAAAAACACACTTGTTTTTCCTTAAAGTCAGAGCTAAAAATATTAGCATATAAAAAACAATAAATTTTAAGAAGGAAATTTACTCCAGATAATTACACTAAAATAGCTGTAAACTGATCCCTTGGCTTTATGTAAGTATTAAATACTTTTAAAACATATCAAAGAACAGTTTAACTTTATATTAAAACATATATTCTAAACAAACAAACAAAAAACCCAAAACACTAGGATGAAACTGTGTTTTAAAACACAGTTCATCCAAACAGATAAAATGATTATGTAACCACTTCTAACAAGTATAATTCTAGAAAGGAAGATAATCATGCTTCTAATTCGGCCAGCAAGATATCCACCTATTTCATATTACAATATTGTCTGAGCTGCACTGTATGTAACATATATGGTAGTCTCAAATAAAACATTTCAAAGGATTTGATTGTTTAGGCCAATTTCCAAATATTCAGACTTGACCTTCTTAACTATACCATATAAAACACTGTCCACGGAACAATGACTACTGCAGCTGAACACTACAGTGTCGAGAGTGAGGAGAGCAAAATTAGAAGTTGCACTCCTCAGCAATCCATCACAATGTTAAGCAATTTCAAAGGAAAGAGTAATCTCCTTAACCCCAACTTATTCTTTCTAAAAAAATCAATACTTTAAGCTTACAGTTTCCTCTTCCTCAATATGGCTATACACATAAATGTAATAGAAACAAAAAGGTGGCAGTAACATCTACAAGCCCTCTTAGCTCAACTTTCCTGAAAGGGACAAATTAAAAGTATTATTTTCCCCTCACTATTTTTAAAAGGAGGGTGAATGGGTGACAAGGGTGTAGCCTAGGGTGACTTGCTGTCACATACTCCTGCCTCATGTCTCTTCCGTGACAGGTATGAGTCATCATGGTAAGCTCCATTCTTTATAATAATGCATAATTTAGACAATTAATAATCCAAGCCAGAATATGTAAAATAATACCCTGCTATTAGTGACATAGGACCTTATTTTCAGTCTTATACCTTCTACCCGTATAGACCTAAGAAATGTATCTGATATACCCACTGGTATACATCAAAAACTGCTGCTGCCATACAAACTATCACCAGGACAGATGTGCCTGCGAACACAGGCCCCTGAGCACCACCACTGTGCTACAGTTCCAGTCCCACTACAAAGCCACAGCAGTTGTAACAACTCGACAGTCCCACTACAAAGCCACAGCAGTTGTAACAACTCGACAGTCCCACTACAAAGCCACAGCAGTTGTAACAACTCGAGAGCCCCATTACAAAGCTAAGCACTTGTAACAACTCGACAGTCCCACT
>JADRCH010000170.1:150845-235873 GCA_019843965.1 Rhynchomys soricoides | reverse complement strand
AACAACTCGACAGTCCCATTACAAAGCCACAGCAGTTGTAACAACTCGACAGTCCCATTACAAAGCCACAGCAGTTGTAACAACTCGACAGTCCCATTACAAAGCTAAGCACTTGTAACAACTCAACAGTTCAATGGATGAGAACTGCAATAAACCGCCAGGATATAGTCTAACACCGAAGATGAAAGAAATGGACCAAACTTTAGGAGAGTAACTGCTAACAGTCTATAGTTTTCTAATGAACATTATAAAACCTAAATGTCTCCTGAATTAAGGAATACAAAAGCATATTGTCCTCATAAAGGTTTTAATCAAATGAAAAAATATTTCCAGATCTCTGTGCACTACCAGAAATTGCTTAAAAGTTTACAATTCAAAGTTTAATACTGAGGTTAATAAAAATAACTTGTAACCATCTTTGAAATTGTACTTAATTGTATATTCCTCTAACTGTCCTTGAAACTACTATTTGTTGCCTTATAGATTACCCAAAAGTTACTATGAAAAAAATACAGAGCCATATCACCATTATATACAAATCTGCTTACACTAATGACTCCATGTGTCTACGCACTGACTGCACAGTTGGGTCCACAGTTTCATGTTTCCTTTGCATACTATAAATGCTAAATAAAGTCAGTACACATTGGTGGCCAAGGAAAGTGACCAAAAGGACAGTAATAAACTATATTACCTGACTAAAATAACTGAAGTACAAGAATTTTTAATAGCTAACCATAGAAAATATTCATGGACGCAGACCTTGTTTAAATTTTATCTAATACTCTACATATTTTAAAAATGTATGACTTCAGTGTATATTGTCTATTCTGATAGTGTAATTATTCAAACAGCATGTACATTTGAATTATACAGACTTTAATTTCATGAGAAGTTTCTGTGGGACAATTTAATATAAAAGTGAATATATAAAACACGTCATTATTGGCCAATGATTAAAGTATACCACTTCAAAATTTACATTTATTAATAAGAGCCATGATATCCCACATATTTTCTCCTAGGTTCACAACACTATTTCATTATACAATAGTGAAAATTTTAATATTACTACCTTCTTAAAATTTTTACATCTCCTCTAAAAACACTAAAGACATCTCATTTCTTCAACAAGCCATTGAAGACTCTTGAATAAATACTTCCATACTAAATACTGTAACCAAGGAAAACATTTAAAATATTCTGTAATATAAATAAAGTCTAAACCTCAAAAGAAAAAAATTTTTAAAATAGAAATTCTAAAATCATTTCAAAATACAACTCAGAAACTATCAGCATCCGAGGTAAAGTGAAAGTTGATTTTTGCAATATGATAGCACTGTATATCTCACAATTAAACTTCTCTCACCATGTATAAAAGCCTAGCTTAGAGACTTCTTTCATTGATGATATCAAGCCATGTTTTAAAATGTAAAATATCCTACCTATGATACACTTTTATTCCGTTTATTAAATATAAAAGATATCACCTTCATAACTGCTTGCATGTATTAGTTTCTCAGCATATAGATACCACAAACAGCATACAGTCCCCAAAAGAATTACAAGTAAGTTTTATAAGTCTTTTGCTTCAAATCCCTACCTCCCATGTTTATTGCTCCACGGGGACCCATATCACCCATTCTCATTTCCTGTTCTCTCTGTAAGTAAACATAGTTGTCAGAGTCAACCTATCGATCTTATGATTTGACATTTCCCATCTAAAATCAAACAGAAAAGAGTGAGTTGGGATATCACTGTCCATTAAAAATTCTGAAAATTTCCAACAATATTTACTTAACAGACTACTAGAAAAGAGGAAACAAAAAGGGAAAACAAAAACCAACAGCAACAACAAAAATAAACCCTTCAAGATTCCAAGGCTAGTACACATTAAGTGCTTAGTACACCGGAAGACTAGATTTCCACATGAATCAAACTATGTTCCACTGCTCGGTAATGCTACTACTTCAAAGAAAGTTGTCTAGACCTTTTATCAAAGAAAAACCTAGCATTAACAATTAAGGTCAATTATATTTAACTTCCAAGCTACTAAAGTCTTAAAAGTTACAGGTGGTTTTCAAGATATAAAACTAACAAGTGACTCCTGCATTTTTATTTCATTAACCAGGTATATTTCCACTTATGGCCTACAGATACACCCTAAGTCTTCAGTGGACAAAAAGAGTTATAAAGTTATGTAATATTGCTTTCCTTTAAATAAGCAGTTGTTTTACTTAAATAATAAATAAATTATTTCGCATTTGCCAAGTTCTGAAACGATGCACTGTAGAAGTTAATTTTAACACAAGAGGCAGGTCATATAAATTAAGAACTCTTGAAATTTCATTACAGCAGCTACTTGATAGGAATCATTTGCTACCACTTACTTCAAAATAAAACCAATGAAATTACTCAATAACAATGAAATTGCAACACTACCAGAACCAATGTACTAAGTGTCCAAATCATGAAAAGCACTCTAAGACAACAGTATCAATGAATGTTTCATATGGCTGAGTGAAATACAATTATTTTTCATAAAAGTGTTGTAGTAAACTAAAGCTATTTAATGATATACTAGTGAAGAAAACACCATACAAAAACAAGGCCAAAAAAGGTTAAAATGGAAGAATAAATGGTATTAATAAAGTGACTTCTTTCAAAGACATCTGCAGAGAGGTTTAACGGTAGAACGGCTGCCTACCAAGCAGAAAGTTCATGGTCGGATCCCCTAGCAGAGGCATGAGGAGGGCAAGTTCTTGCCCACTCAGTCTAACAAATATATACTTTAGTAGAACATTAATAAAAACAAAGTGACATGAACAAGGTAAAAATACAATCAAAAGAAACATTTTGTTGCATTACTTAGAAAATACAAACACATCTTCATAAAAGCTATTTTTCAACTTTTCTAGAAGTATGTTTTTGGTCTTCTCATAAAATTTTTTTATTAATAGACACTATCATTAACATATGAAAAAGTTAAGACTAAAGCTGGACATGGTGGAACATGTCTTTCATCCCAGCACACTCATGAGGCAGAGGGAGACAGGAATCTCTATGAGATGCAGGCAAGTCAGGTGGTCTATATGAGATCCTGTTCTCAAAACGAAAAAAGGAAGATCATAAGATCAAAATGATAACCAACCAAGTATCATATAGAAAACACTTTAAACATGTTAATTATTAAATTTCCTTCTCATGTCTTCAGGCTGTTACTTTCCAGATATTTCTATTAAAAAAAAAAAAAAAGGGAAAGGAAGCAAAGCTTTTAGCATGGTCATTTTAAAACCGCAGAGAGACTCCAGAGTATCATCTATCTACAACTTAAAAAATTGCCAACCCAAATAATTTCTTTTAATGATGTTGGAGATAAAACTCAGAGCTTCAAGGAGGATAGGCAAGAGCTGAGCCTTTAATATATTTTAAAATAGAAAAAAAGATGACATTTTCTTGACCATAATTATTTACTTTATTATAATTATTATAGTGTAGGTTGAAAACACACAAGCAAACAGAAAAAACTGTAACCAACATCCCAAAAGACTTTTAATAGGGGATAGAAAAATGGCTCAGCATTAAGCAACTGCTGCTCTTCCAGAGGACCAAAGTTCAGTCCCCAGCACCCAGACCAGGCAGCTCATTATCACCTCTAATTCCAGTGCCAAGGAATCTGATGGCCTCAAGTCTCCAAGATACCTACCTGCACATTCAGGGCATATACTCAAAAAGACACCTAAATTTAAAAAAAAGAAAAGAAAAAGAAATCTAAAACGAAAAGAATCTTTTTAGAATCAGCTAGAGGTGTGGCTCACAGCACTTAGGGAGCACTTACTGTTACTGCAAAAGGACCTGGGTTTCATTTCCAAGCACACAACTGGGTGGCTTTCAACTGCTAGGGAAAATGGAACCCTCTTCTGGTCCCTGCAGGTACCTGGACATGTGTGATGCAAATTAATTATGCAGACTTATGTGCGGGTGCGCGCACACTGGTTTCAAGATCTCCATCCATCCAATAAAATAAAGCTACAAAAAAACCCCAAATTTTAAAATAGAGATTCAACCCTGTTAGGCAGAACAACCTTTGTGAATGTGCACACCCATGTGTTTTATGTAGAAAATTTGGGCACAAGATGAACCAAGGTCAGTGCTGGGTTTACTTCCTCAATCCCTTTCCAGTTCTTATTTGGGGAATAAGAGTAGAATTTCACTGTTTAGACCTGGCTGTCCTAGAACTTGTTATGTAGAACAAGCAGGACTCAAACTCAGAAAAATCCCCCTGCTTCTGCTTCCTGAGTGCCAGGATCACCAGAGTACATACAACACCACGCCTTGCCTTCCACCATGCATTTTTTATTTTTTTATTTTGTATTTTTTGGGGGGGGAGACCTTGGCTGGCCTTAATCTTTCTAGGTAACCTTGGCTGGCCTCAAACTCAGGGATCAGACTGCCTCTTCCTGAGTGCTTGGGATTAAAAGCACTCACCACCACGCCAGGCCCAGCTTTTTACTTTGAGGCAGAATCTTTCACTGAACCTCAAGCTCATCAACTAAGCTGGAAGGACAAGAAGTTTCAGAACTGGGCCCCAATGCCCACCCAGGACACAGTCACCAAGATTAGAATTAGGGGCTCATACAACCATGCCTAGCTGCAATGCCTGCCTTTGTTCATAGGTTCTGTGGTCTTTTTTGCTTGGATGGTGGGTACTTTACCAACTGGGCCACCTCCCCAGCCTATTTCTACAGCTATCCCTTGCAGCACAAGAAAAATCAGGTACAAGGTAGTAAACAATTTGTTCAAGGCAATACAAAGTGAAAATGACCAAGTTGTCTTACAAAAATTCTGCTAATAAAACTCATAAAATCCCACCATTACAAGATACCTCCACACTTAAACAATGATAACAGTAAAAAAACAAAGTAACTAAAGTTAACTTATAAAGACTATATAGTTCCATAAAAGAATTATACATGAACATGCGACAAAATTAGAAGGGAAGTACAACTGTTTTCCAAAACCAAGCACAGAATAGTCCAGGGTAGCCGCAGTTTATGAAGTGTTTCTTAGAATATCCACAGCTCTTTCAGAAAATAACAAAGTAACAAAAATTCTGTTTAACACCAGAAGTTCTAATACTAAATTATAATACTGAGATCTTACCACGCATTTTCATGATGTCAACATTCATGACATTCCAATATGGCAAAAATAATGGTCATAAGAAAATCCTGATGTTTTAACACAAATCAGGGAAATAGAAACCACTGTATAATAATAGTAACTACCACATTTGTGACATTTATCTAATATAAAATGATTCTGAATATTTGAACGAAGCACAAAAAATTGACTAGTTTTATAAATTTTGATCAACACCAATATAGATTCTATTAATACACTGAATAACTAAACAGGACACAGAGTGTTTCTGCTACATTATACAAGAAGACAGTTATTTAAAAAACAGTTCCTATACAATTGGGTTACATAGTAAACAAACCATTTTCAACACACAGTAACATTTTTACCAAGGACTTTAACATCTGACTCCCTAGCTGATACTGAGAAATATAGTTTCTGTGTAAAAGAGACAAACGATTAGATGATTTGCTTTTAAAAGCAGTAATTTTCTAAAAATTGACACAATGCTTAAATATTTCCCACGGTGAAAAATTCCATTCCGAGTTGAAGGCAGACCAACAGGGTTTTAGTACAAAAGCATTTCTAAGATACCACCATTCAAGAATTATTCATGTGAAAGATTTAAAAACAAAAAATATTTATGGAGAAGTAATATAGAATCTCACTTTGAAGCCCTGACTAGCTAAGAACTTGATTTACAACAGACCAGGTTGGCCTCAGACCCAGGGATCTGCCTGCCTCTGCCTCCCAAGTACTGGGAATAAAGGTGTGCAACACCACATTTGGTTTCAGGAATATTTTTGCAACTCTTGATATACAAAAATCAAACCTGGGAAGATAACTATTTGATACAGCAAAATATTAAACAAATTTACAAACTTACTAGCTCCCCGACTTCACAAAGTTAAACATTAAGACACAGAAATGTAAAATAAAACTGCTATTCTTTGTATAAACATTTTTAAAGTTTTTGTGTAGTTTAAAAATCTTTTATTTGTTTGTGGCATGTGTGTGCCTATCCACAGAAGCCAGAAGAGGATGTTACAGATGGCTGTGGGCCACCAAGTAAGCTTGGGTCCTCTGGAGGAATAGCAAGTGAGCTTAGCCACTGAAGCATCATTTCTACAACCCTTTCAATTTTAATTGGCTGTAGTTTGTAAAATGGCAAATAGTAATAAAATTAAAAAGCCCTTTCAGTCCTCAGTAAATTTTAATAGAAGAATTTAGAGTCCATAATGATTGACATCCCATTGCTTTTGTTGTGTCTTTTTGTTTTGTCTGGAAAGAAGATCTCACTTATAAGAGCTGGACTAGATCTTATTGAGCAGTTGAGGTTGGCCTTGAATTCCAATTTAATTCTCAAGTGATGGAATAAAGGCATATGCTGTTAATCTCACTTGGAAACATTTCTTTTGAGAACATTTATCTATTATTATTTTATGTATATAGGTGTTTTGCCTTCTTGTATATCTAAGCACCATTTGCTTGCCTGGTACCCAGAGGTCAGAAGAGGGCATGAAACTTGAATTAAAGACAATTGTGAACCTCCGTGATGAGAATTAAATCCCAGTCTCCTCCAAGAGCAGACAATGCTCTTAAGTGTCCAGCCACCTCTCAAGTTCCTATTTCACTTTTTATCATCACGTGAGTTCTCGGTGTGTGAGTAAGCTGGAAGCATCAGATCTCCTAGAGCTGGAGTTACAGGTAGTTCTGAGCCACTGCCATGGGTACCGGGAACCAAACTCAGATATTCTGGAAGAGCATTTCACACTCTTAAATGCTGAACTATCTCTCTAGACCCTAAAGAACTCTTGAAAGTTCTAGACAACCCTCTTCAATAAAATTATAAAGAAGGAAAAAAGGCTACACCAGTGTACATGAATCTATTCCCAAAGCACGTTAAATGTGCCACTGCTGGCATCTGATACTGTATTTCCTTTAATCAGAACAAAAATAGGATTTCACATAGTGTGGTTGTGTTTCTCACAATTATTTTGTGTGTATAGAGTAAAGGACTTTAAGAAAATTACTCTTCCTTACACCAAGCATCCATGGGTAAAACTCAGGTTGCTAGGCTTGGCAGCAAGCCCCTTTACTTAACAAACGATATCACTTGCCTAGTGTGTTTTATTTTAAGGCAATGTCATTTTAAAGAAGCACATAATGGGCAAGTCACGAGTAATTTTTTTTTTAAAAATAGTCTCAATGGCCATGATCAACAACATTTAAAAGTTTGTAAGGATTGTCTAGGTATCAACTTGTGACATTTTTAAGTATTTGAATATATACACACACACACACACACACAATGTAGCTCTAAAGAAAAGACTATCCTGTTCTGACAGTTAAAAAGACTCATTCTTGGTGCTGGAGAGCTGGCTCAGTGGTTAAGAGCACTGACTGCTCTTCCAGAGGTCCTGAGTTCAATTCCCAGCAACCACATGGTGGCTCACAACCATCTGTAATGGAATCTGATGCCCTCTTCTGGTGTGTCTGAAGACAGCTACAATGTACTCATATACATAAAATAAATAACCCTTTTCAACATTATCAATAAATATTTCTAAACCTAAATTTATAAATCTGTGAGCCATACCTAGCATTTCTTTTCTTTTTAAAAATTTATTTATTTATTTATTTACAGTGTTCTGCCTGCAGATATGCATTCAGGCCAGAAGAGGGCACCAGATCTCATTATAGATAGCTGAACTCAGGAGCCCTGGAAAAGCAGACAGTGCTCTTTATCTCTGAGCCACCTCTCCAGCCCGCATTTCTTTTCTTTTCTCCCATTCTTTAGTAAGAAAATGTATGTAAAAGAGTAGTAAAATTAAATGACGTTTCCATGAAAAGCATTAATTAACGAACAAAAATATTAGCTAACACACTACTCTTAGGCACAAAGAAAACACAAAAACCAGCATCATATAATCTATTAACAAAATAGGAGTAAGACAATTTTTGCAGAAATTGGCTGTTGCTAATGTCACCAATAAGGAAAAAAAGGCTTATATAAAGCTTGCTGCTTTCTTCTCTCCTCCAGCTTTCCTTTCAAGCCAGTCTCTCTTTGGCACAGATGAGCATCCCATAAAAAGCAAGCCTCAACCATCAGCCCCATAAGTGCTGGGATTACAGGCTCATACCACAATCCCTAACTAAATGTACATTTTTAATTCAGGTAATTGAAAGCAATATCCAAAACTCAACTCCCATTTAGGGAAGAAATAAATACCTGATAAAATGAGAATTTACAGCATTTAACCATGGACACCCTGCCTTCAACGTGAATACATGTATTTCCAATCAAAACTGAACATGAATATTAACAGTACCTAAAATTTGAAACCAATAAAATTTTCTTCAAATAAATTATTGTAAATCTAGGAAAACAGAATTATTGTTCAACACGAAAAAGAAATGATCTCTCAAATTAAGATGCAGAGAAAATTTGAATTTTAAATGAAAAATGTCCACGTTAAGAAACTATACACTGTATTATTCTAAATAGGACATCCTAGGAACAATAAAACACGGGCACACTAGAAGGAACAGACTGTAAGGGTAAGAAGGGAAAGTTTAAAAAGCAGAGAAAAGGATCAAGGCAGGGTGTGTGTGTGTAAAAATACTCTGCTAATACCAGAATGGTAAAAGTCATTATACATCTGTCAGAACTCTCTTAATTGTAACACATGGAGTGAACCCTAAACTACTGGCTGTAATTGGTAATGACGGGCCAATGCAAGTTTATCAAAGTGTCAACCAACATGCCATGCTAGGAGAGAGAGTAGGAGGATACAGGAGATAAAATCATACCTTCCTATCAGTTTTGCTAGGAATTTAAAATGACTTCTAAGAGTGTACTAAATAAAAAAAGGAGGAAGGCAAGGAGGAAAAATCATAAAGGAAAGAACATAGGTGGACAGGATAACTAGCCTTCAAAAAAATGTTTAAAATG
This sequence comes from Rhynchomys soricoides, assembly GCA_019843965.1. Classification (NCBI taxonomy): domain Eukaryota; kingdom Metazoa; phylum Chordata; class Mammalia; order Rodentia; family Muridae; genus Rhynchomys; species Rhynchomys soricoides. Next base: position 226,776 of record JADRCH010000170.1, on the reverse strand, counting down.
TAAATGCTTCATGTTTCCATTTTAATAATCATTAAATTTATGCTTTAAATTAGTCAAAATAAAATCAAAATAATTCATCTTGCCCAATCAGAAATCAAAGTAACAACAAACAGGGAGATTATTTAAAACACAAGGGCTTTAACCCAACAGTGCATTTTTCAGATCTTAAAATACAGCAAAATCAATAGCTGCTTTTTAATTCATGGTACTTCTGAGACTGAATTGCACAAAACCACATAGAATCTAACAAACAATAGCAGTACTAGCAGACAAAAGGGAACACACTGTATATAAACTAATATTTGGACAAATATATTGAGTTGAGAATCGTATTTTTAATGCATTTTCCTGAGAACATTCATTAATGCCTATAATTTTCAACTGTCATACCAAATTCTCTGAAAAAATTCTGGTTTTGCTCTGCTTCCTGAGGTAGGTTATTAACTAAAACTCTTGCTCCTTCTGTCTCAGCCTAACCTAATTACTGGGACTACAGACACATGTTGCTGAAAAGATGTTTATAATTGCTGGGATATGTCAGTAATACTTAATTACTCCTCAACTGTAGTTTAGTTTTTTTTCCTTAATAATACCAAACTCCTAAAGGAATGAGCAACAGCATCAGCTACAAGAGGATGTTACTGTGAGTAACAAAGCATTAAGGGGGGTCTGCCCCGTGACTTGTCTCTTTATCACCAGTATGTTTTCTTATGAACATTATGCAACTCTTTACTGGACAGGTCAACTCATGAAAGATGAACTAAAAAAGCAAACATATACAATACAGGAGACAAGTTGAAAGTGGACCCTAGAAGAGAAGAAAGCAATGGAAGAACACATCATCTGATCCAATGTTATGAAGTATCACATACATCAAAAAGGAGATGGTTTTTATCTGCTCAATTGCTGTTTATATCACACCAACAGTCTCGCAGGAGCACTGATGTACTAACAAAGACATTATTCCTAATAGGCCACTCAAAGTAACAGCCTTAATATGTTGCTTAGATTTCAACTGCTAAATAAAAATCAGTTATATAAAATTGTAAAAACAGCTATTTCTACAAACGAATCAATGTTGATGATGCAGAAAATGTACTAATATAGCAAAGGAAGTCACTTACATCAAATATGGTTGAATTTACAATCAAAAGCCAATATTTAAGATACAGAAAAGACAAAAAAGCAATGCATTTTGTTTGAAACTTGTCAAGAAGTCTTTGAAAACACAAATATAATTATCAACAATCTGATTTAAAAACATTACTAGTAGAGTAGTATGTTTACAAACCAAGTTTTACCTCTAGCAGTTAAAATTAAAATGCCCATTTATCAGGTTTAATTTACAATTCTTAATATTTAGATGATAACAGCTTCATGATCTCAATAAAGCATACAAATATTAGGTATAGGCGATTCTATAAAAATTTTGAAAATATAATCACTAAGAAAAATAATACCTGCAAAAGGGCTCTACACTGAGGTCACACAGCAGAAGTAACAATCTAAATATGCCTTCTTCAAATCTGTTACTAATTCAAACTACTTATAAACTAAATGTATTGATTACATTATACATATTAACTACAGTTCCAAAGCCATGTTTAGCCCAACCACTTCTAATCTCCAATGCTGATTCTCTTCTCCATTTACTCAAAAGAGATAAATATCTGCTAAAAATAAGATATTACCATTATGAACCAAAAATTAAAACTTACCATTTCAAATGAAAAGGCATATGGTATACCTACAACACAGCAGAATAATAAACCAATCTTACCAGTTAAGATTGTAGAAAACACTAAAAGTAAATTCTCAGTAATACTTCCCAGTAGAGAGCTTGATTCTCTAAACCTCAAGAACATATCTCTTAAAGGTCCTTCCTGCATAAACACCCTGTACCAAAGCACCTACAGCACAGGATATAGCATGGAATTTTTTCCCCTAAATGGAAAAATCTTCTTGTAATGGAAACCAGTCTTCCTACAAAGTGTGTAAAATTCTCACATTAAAAGGTTAGATTTGCTGACAACCAAGCATGCACATAAAGTTGATTATTTGACAGTTTTTTTAAAAAACTGACTCCAGAATGAAGTCTATAAAAATAGTCCAGTAGCCTTATCTCAGTGCCAGCGTGTTTTTCCAATAATCTACCAAATGCTTAATCTAAGACAATATACAAAGGCACAGTAATTCATAAAGCACATTTTAAATTATGATTTCAGATTATCTACCTACTTATCTATTTTTCTTTTAATCTACAACATCTCCCTATGTAGCACCCCATGGTGGCCTCAAATTTGTGATCTTCCTGCCTAACTCTTAAGAGTACTAGGGCTGAGCCCCATATGATCTACAATGGCAGGTGGGAGTGGAGAACATACACAAAGCTATTTAAATTCTGTTAGCTTCTAAATAATTACATTACAAATATACAAATCCTGACCTCTAAATACTCAGCATTAACAGTAAACAAAAGCATTTTAAAACTTAGAACATAATTTGTAGGTGCTTAAACATACCATTTCCAAGAGAGAGAGAGAGAGAGAATATGAGAATATAATTGAGTTATGACTCCTGAAACACCAAGCTGTCCCTTGGTAAGGTAAATAACATGTAAATAAGATATTCCCATAACTTCCATCAAATGTATTCAGAGAAAAAAACCTTTTACATATTAATGAGAGCAAAGAAACCCCTGTTCATAATCTTATTAGACAGATTGAGTATGTGATTCTACTAACAAAGCCAATTTTATGTCTTCTATTTTAAAACTAATTTAATAGCTGGGCATGATGGTACATGGGTTTCTGAGTTAAGGATTGCCTGGTCTACATGGAGAGAGATAGCCAGTTCCAGGATAGCCAGGACAACACAGAGAGCTCGCTCTCTTGCACTCTCATATTCTCTCTCTCTCTCTCTCAAAAAATAAAATTTACAACACTATTAATTTGTTTCAATTTATATAAAAGCTTATAAGGTTGTAACTAATTATTAAAACCAATATTTCAATATAAACAATTAAGTATCTAAATAAAAATGATCAGTATTTTTATGCATATGGATATTTTTTAACCTCCATGTATGTCTGTGTACCACATGTATGCAGTGCCCTTGGAGGCCAGAAGAAGGCACTATATCCTTTAAGGCTGGAATTACAGCAGGCAGTAAGCCTACTGCCATATACATGGTGTGGGTATTGTGCCCTGATCTGGAAAAGCAGCAAGTACTCTTATAGGCTAAGCCATCTTACCAATTCCCTTACCATTACTTTCAATTCAAATATATCTAATCATCAAAATCCTAAAGAAGTTTCAATAACATGAGTAATTATCAGCGTAACAAGTGTATTTTTGTTTAATCATAAGTCTAAGTTGTTCCAATTAAATACCCTAAGCTACAGATGGTATTCTAATGAATTAATTACCCAGACTGCCTGCTCTTTTCGACTGTACTCAAAAATCAATTCCTAAAAATACAACATACCCTCCCTAATATTTAGAAGCCTTTAGCTTATAGAAAAACAAAAAACAAAAAACAATTAAGTGAAAGCGTACTAACCCAAAATGGATCAAGATAAAACATTAAATGTGTCCATTGCAACATCACTATATCAGTCATTTGGTTTTGCCAACATGTCCAAAGTCTATCAACCAGCTGACCTGTAAATCAACCCTTCCTTGAGTGTAATTCCTTCAATTATTTTCGCAAAATGAAAAGGCCATGTAAATTACTTCTAAAATATGTCCTTCGAATGTTCAGTTGTTTGACTCTTCTCCACTTCTCTGGGGGGAAAAAATCTTCTATGGCAAACAAATTACTTATTCGATCACTTAGAAAGAGTACTCGAATAAGCCATGTAGAAAGCACAAAATTATAGCCTGTCTAAGAAAATGCATAAATCATTTCAGAAAATAAAATGTGTACCTACCTACCCTCTCGTTAGTAAGAAACAATATGTGTCATTTCTCTTTGCCAGCTCAAATTACTGAAATTTTATCATTCCCAAACCTTCTGTTTGAGTCCTGTACATGTCACACCAGAGCAAATCAGGTCTAATTAAATCATGGAGGTAATGGAAAACAATACCCATACAAGACACAAAATCAATAACATAGCAAAGTTGATACTACTGATCAAGAGGAAGTGACATTAGAAAGAATACATTTTGAACCTCTATGGACACAATGAAAAGTATCTGGAAACCCGTAAAGCCTTGTGTTTGGCAGCATCACTTTAGCAGTTGTTTCTTTGACTCTTGCTTTGACTTTTACAAGACTATCATGAACCTAATTTGGATTCCTCAGGAACCTTGGCTCTTACGATATGAGCAGATCTGCTCAGTGGGCCTTCTAAAAACACTGGAAAGGAAACATATAAATTAATTAATTTGCATTGTAATTTACCAACTGTTGAGTTTGGATAATCTGAGAACCCCCTCCCTTTTTAAAAAAAAAAAAAAAAAAATCCCCCAATTTTAATACTAATTCAAGATCAGGGAGTAGCAAACAGGGCCAAGAAGTAAATATTCTAGTCTTTGCTTGCCATGAACTCTTGATATAGTATCTTATATTGTTCACAACTAGTCAACTTAGCCTCTGTAAAAGCAAATGTTAACAAATCTAACAAATGTATTTCAATTTTAATTACAAAAACAGAAGGCATGCAGATTGAGCAGGCCTTCTCTAGTCTTCTGATCCCTGGTCTAGATGAAATAAATCTCTAAAAACTAACAATATCATTACAGTATCTCCTGCATAAGTGTACTATGAAAAACCAACTGAAGACGGACGTCCAAATTCACAGGCACTACTCACACAGAACACTGTTCTCTTTACATTGTATGTATGAACCCCAACTCTCTCCCATGCTTCCCCAAGCCCACTTACCACTAAACATTTGTCCTAAGACCATGATGATTTTGACAGTTAAATGCATCTTAAGCTTTAAAAAAAAGTTAGTAAGTTGTCCAACATTTTAAAACCCAACATATGTGTTTCCAACATAAACCTACTGATTTCAAAAGACTGGTGGCTCTCAAGTATTTTTCATTAGTTTATGGATATGTCACAAACTGCTACTACTGCTTTAGCAGAACACTATGCCCAGGTGTACATGCCAGAATCTACTCTAGTCACACAAATACACAATTCTTTCTAGGTATAAAATGTAGGGATTTACTGGGAACAATGGAATGCACACTCTTAAAGCAATGAGGAGGCAAAAAGGCAGGGAGATCTCCTGTGAGTCTGAGGCCTTGACCTTCTGATCCTTGTGTATCCACCTCTCCAGTGCTGGAATTCCAAGCCTATACCATCCTGCCAGGTTTGTGCAGTGTGAGATGAACTCAGTCTTACTAATGTTAATTTAGGCGCTCTTTAGGTGAGCTTCATCCTCAACCACGCTTCCAGCCTTAACAGGAGTGCACCAATGGAAGGCCACTGACAAAAGGACATTACTTGAGTAGCTGCCACATTATATACTATTCCCAAGTACATGATGTGTATACTTATCAAACACTGCAGGGAGAATTCCACCGGCCCTGGTGGCGCAGCCCTTTACTCCTAGCACTTAGTAGGCAGAGGCCAGCCTGGTCTACAGAATGAGTACCAGGACAGCCAGGACTACACAGAGAAACCCTGTCTTGAAAAAGAAAAGAAGAGGAGAAGAGAGGGGAGGGGAGGAGAGAAGAAAGGAGGGGGGGAGGGGAGAGGAAAGGAAAGAAAAGAGAACAAAACAAATAAGAAACATATATATATATGGTCCTGGAAAGATAGCTCAGTGGTTAAGAACACTGGCAGCTCTTTCAGAAAACCTGGGTTCAATTCCTAGCACCCACATGGCAGCTCATAAGTGTCTATAACCCCAGTTCCAGGAGATCCAATGCATTTTCTGATCTCCACAGGCATAAGGCACTCACATGGCACACATACATGAAGGCAAAACACATATACACATGAAATAAGAAAAAAAAATGGAATGCATCTACAAACACACACACTCTTAAGGTAGCAAAAGCAAGGCATATTACAAGACTGAAACTACAGCACTTAATTTATAATTACAATAGCTATAATCAAAGAATTTGACATTTTCTATGAAGAAATAAAATATAAATTAAGACTGACCACTTAAAATTAATTTATATCCCTGAAATTCTAAATCACATGTCAAAAATAATTGTTAAAAACTGATAAAAAATGTCTGAATTTATTAAGTGCTGTTTCTCATCCTATGCTACAATATTCCCGAAGAAATAAAACGGACCTCCATGGCCTCTATCCGTGCACTTGGTGCTGTTCTAGCACACCCAGTGAGGGGAGGACAAGCCAGCAGGAGACCTTCGGAGACCTGCTGAGCCTCTGATTGTGGGAGGACAAGCTGGCAGGAGCACCTTAGGAAACCTGCCGAGCCTCTGATTTGGGAAGGGTCAACTTACCATTAGACTCCTTCCTTTAAACTGAACAGTGAAAAAAAGAGAGAACATATAAAAATATTCTAATTTTAAAATTCAAAAACGAAAAAAAAGAATTAAAACTGCTTAATAACTTTTCCAAAGGCACATTTTCTAAGTACAAGAATGTGAAAACTGCCTCACAATACTCCTATTAATACACAAAAACTACTGCACTGCTTCTTTTAGTATTTAGTTTACTTACACTAACAGTAAACATTATAAAGCTTATAGTTTCTCACCTACTGAAAAGTTGTAAGCAACCAGAGGTGGTGGTACATCTCTTTAACCCTAGCACTCCAGAGGCCTATGTAGGTGGATCTCTGTGAGTTCCAGGCCAACCTGGACTACATAGTCAGCCTATCTCAAATAACAAAAGACAGGGCTAGAGATGGCTCAGCAGTAAGTACACTGTCAGCTCTTCCAGAGGGCCTGACTGGATTCGAATCCCAACAACCATACGGTGGCTCACAACCATCTGTAATGGCATCTGATGCCCTCTTTTTCCATGCAAGTGTATATGCAAACAGCATTCATATACATAAAACAATTATTTAAAAAATTAAAAACCGTCTAAATAGAACCTGATTTTCCCTATATTAATTCTATTGTTAAGTCATCTAGCTCATTAAGTATAATCAAAATGACTGCTCTCCAGAAAATAGTAGCTGTATAGCCTTCCAAAATAAGTATTAATTTAAGAATAAAGTACAAATATTCCAGCCTTTAACTCAACATAATTCAAGTGTTTAAATTAGAATTAAGACTTTTTAATATCTTTCTTCCAGTTTTTTTCTCATTTTTGTTCATCCATTAATTATGCATGTGTATACATACTTAAACACTTGTGCTTTCTATTTTATGAATATAGAGGTCAAACGATAACTTTTGAGAGCTGTTCTAAACTACTGTGTAGTCCATTCCTGAGAATCTAACTAAGGTCATCTGACTTTGAAGCAAATGCCACTGTTAACTTGCTGGGCCACGCATCAACCCAGCTTCTTTCGGTTTAATCAATAACTTTTTACTTTTATTTGTTGTTGTTTTTGAGACAGGCTAGTCTTGAACTTGCAGCAAACCTCAGGTCTCTACCTCCAAAGTACTTGGAATACAAGTATCTGCCACCATGTTCAACCCTTCAGTAACTTGTGTGTGTCACGGAATGTCAGGTGAAGGACAGAAGTTGATGGAGGAATGTCTTCTTCAATTACTTCTCTAACTTAGTTTAAGAGGCAAGCCCTCTCATTGAACCTGGTGCTAACTCACCTGCCCAAAAAATTAGAAATGGGACAGTCTTTGCCTGGCTCCACCATCTACCCTCTATGGTCCTGCCTGCTGAAATTAGATATGCCTGGTTATGTGTCGATCTCAAGTCCTCCTGCTTACAGTCAATAGCCTAATCTCTGTTCACATCCCGAACATGTCAGCAATCTTTCTGTGTCCTCCTGTCCATATGATACATAGCATGTGTGGAGGTCAGAGGATAACTTCTGCAAGTCTTTTTGTCCTTTCATAGTGTAGATCCTAGCAACTGAACTTAGGGATTTAGGCTTGGCAGCAAGTGCTCTGATACACTGAGCCACCTAAAAGCCCCATCAAAAATCTTTTTCAAATGTAAGTAGCGTGTTTATCTTTAAAATTTGGTAGTATGACAAATGGAAGTAGTCACAAGCTATAATTTAATATCCTAATCAGATTTTTATTATGTGGCTTTAAGCATGGGAAACATACTTTTTCTAACAACTTGAAAAATATCTAAATGTTTAAATATACCATCTAATCCTATTCTAGTAAAATAATCTTGTGAAATAATAAACAATGTACTTTACAAAAGCCAATAAAGGGCTGGAGAGATGGCTCAGCAGTTAAGAGCACTGGCTGCTTTTCCAGAGGTCCTGAGTTCAATTCCCAGCAACCACATAGTGGCTCACAACCAAGGAATCCGATGCCTCTTCTGGTGTGTCTGAAGACAGCTACAGTGCACTCGTCATATGTATAAAATAAATAAACAAGAAAAAAATAAGCCAATAAAATCAGCCTGAGTATTTTAAATACCTAATTTATTCCCCAATTCACTAGACAGTTGTAAAATTTTACCAACCTAAAATTTTTCTGAAGGAAAATTGTATTTTTTATGAATTTAGAAGCTGATGAGATGGCTTAGAGCAGCTCTGCCAAAAGATCAGGGTTCAGATCTGAATACCCACTTCAGGCAATTCACTCCTAACCTGAGGAGGAATCCTAACCTGAACACACAACCATACACTCACCCAGAGATATACACCTCATTTTTTTTTTTTTTTAATCATTTAAAAAAAAAAAAAAAAAAAAAAAAAAAGCCAAAAAGCCACAGAGTAATGGTGGTGCATGCCTTCAATCCCAGCACTTGGGAGACAGAGGCAGGAGGATTTCTGTTAAGTTTGAAGGTAGCCTGGTCTACAAAATAAAGTCCAGGACAACCAGGACTAGAGAAACCCTGCCTTGAAAAACAAAAACAAAACAGACAAACAAAATCTTGCAGGGCCAGGAAGATGTCTCAACAAGAAGAACATTATGTACAGACGACTGAAGTTCCATCCTTGGAACCCATAATGACAAGAAAAAGCCAACTCCCAAACGCTGTCCTCTGATCTCCACACCTGACTACCCACCTCCACTCAGAACCAGCCCTACTCACACACACAAATTTTACCTTAGGAAATTTAAGAAATTCATAACTCAATTTTAAAAGATAATGTTTCCAAGCCATAGATCATATTACGTTCTATGGTAGAAAAGTAAAATTAAAACCAGTCATCTATCATTAATATCTACAGGCACAGTATATTAATATCTATGTTAATTTCTACTAAGCAAAATATGCCATTATTTCATAAGACAGTCTACAACTACATATGATAAACTATATATGATAAACTAATATTTAGAAATAAAAAGATTCTTTAAAGTTCAGAAATTGAATATTTGACTTAATCCTTTCTTTCTAGTCCCCTACAATGACAGTAACACTACTACTACAAATAACTATGTTTATAATAAAACGTGCAGTTCATGTCTGGAAAAATGCCAAGAAAGTTAATATTTACCTATTTTACTATGAGAAAATCTTTTAGTAAATAGTCAGGTAAATAAAAGAAATAGTAGGTATTACTTCTTAATCCTCAGTGGAAATTCTGTAAAAAAATATATACAGCTTACATATGATTAAAGACTGAAAAGCAATATTAGCCTAGAAATATGTTAAATTCTACTTCCTTTTACATTAAACAGTATCTAATTTAATAAATCCAACAGATTTATGTTCAAAACTGAGATTTTAGTTTAAAATAAGTGGTTAAATGCTTAAGATCCAAGGAAAAAAAACACAATAAAAAAATAAAGCTAAAAATTTCAAAAGGCCTTAAAATTTCTTCAGCACTTAACTTGGTGATAGAATAATTATGAACATTTCTTCAACTGAATTTAAACGCCACAAAATTTCCATCCAAAAAAATATTTAGTTGATAATAGGGTAAACATTTTGTCTTATTATTACCAGTTTCTTTACTGTTTATATGTTCTAGTTAAAAACAAAACAAAACTAACCATTTCCAGATACAAAAGAATTAGAAAAGAATCTTGTAAAATTAAATAAATAAAAAGCATCAGCCTCAGAAATGTATTAAGTAAGCTTTAGTTCTTAAAGAATCGTTGCTTTTGACACTAGAAGAAAAATAACATTATTTTTCAGAATAAAGACTATAGCTGGTATTCTTTCAGGTAAACAGCGAAACTCTTGCTTAATTATCATTAAGAACTTGGAGAATATGGTATTGTCGAAGTATTTATGGAGCTGCCATCATGGGGAAATAACAAAAACAAAAACCTGAGCCCAACGAGAAGGCATTTGCTGGCAAGCCTGAAAACCTGAATTTGACTCCCGATTACGTGTAAAAGTATGAGAAAGGACTCCAGAGTTGCCGTCTGACCTCCACACATATACACACACACCATGAACAAGCTACGAACAGCTAATCAATATATATATATATATATTAATTCAAACCTGGACTACCTTGAAGGAAATTCAGAGATAAAAAAGTTGAATAACCAACCTGTAACTAGGAAGTTCCATAGACAGTTGCTCTAGTCTATATAATGGTGCACAGTGTGAAAAGGAAGAAGGGGGGGTCCTACAGAATCAAACTAATGGGAATACATCAGGGAATAAAAGGCCACTTTACACATCACATTCATAAGAACTTTGCAAATGTGGGTTTAAAACAGTTAATATTAACGTACTGATCAGCAAAATTGGATTATTTTATACAAAATAATTCAGAAAAGGTAACGTACAAAATGAAAAGATTCAGCTCTACGTTTAGAGGTTTTACGGTTAGAACTGTATATATCTGAAACTTTCAAAAATAAAGACATGAAACAATGCAATACAAAAATCAGGTAGACTGACACTTGTATCGAAGGTATCCTACTGAAGAGCATGTATTTTTACCAATCAATTAAAACAGAAGAACTATAACAGCCATTTTATAAGTTATAAAGATTACTTCAAAAACTAATGTACTACTTATAAGACATTCACAAAACCACTAGTTTAACAACCATGAAAACTTCAGAAATTAGAAAATATACTATTAAAAAACCAAAATCTAAAAAATTATAAACACACAGCATTCGATATATAAAATCACCTTGGCGAGCCAGGATTTCACTTACATTTTCCATATAGTTTGGTTTAAAGCCCTCCTGCTGTCGCCTCAGTTCCTCCTGTTCTCTGTGTCGGATCATTTCTTCTTCACGACGACGATGTTCCTCTTCATGTCTGAAACATTTTTTTTTTTTTTTTTTTTTTTAAATTTTAGCACTATGACATTTGAACTTCTAGATACTTTATTCAGGAGGGGTAGGGAGCTGGGAACAAAAAAATTTCCGTGAGTTACATTATATATGCCAAGTTTGACTGAGGACTGCTTATGGCATCCTAGATTTCACCTTCTGTTTTGTTCCAAGCCTTTTGTTTCAAGAACAAGGAAAACACAAAATCCAACATATAACTATGCATGGGTCAAAGAACGCTAACCAAGGTAGTAAGAAGCGCAGCATCATCAGTGAAGCATTGAGATAGAAGGGTCACACACAAATTTAAATCGTGGGTGCCAGAGACATGGCTCAGCAGCATCAAAGAGCACTGGCTTTTCTTCTAGAGGACCTGAGTTTAATTCCCAGCACTCACATGGCAGCTCATACCTGTCCGCAACTCAAGTTCCAGAGTTTCTGACACCTTCACACAGACACACATGCAAGCAAGACACCAATGAACGTTTAAAAAAAAAAATCTAGCATGGACCACCTGCCTAGGGAATTGTCCGAAATAAAATAAGTACAAGTGGTCAAGACTGGATGAATCAGGAGTTCAAGCCAGCACTGAGAGTAAGAGGGAGGAAAAATTAAAAAGGGGGAAGTCTACAATCTATATCTGCATAGCAAAATTCACATTCAAAGTCTAGCCAAAGATGGGATGAAGGGGAACAGCAGGATGAATGGAAATCAAGAAAGGATGATGGGGTTGAATATGGTAAAAATGTATTACATATATGCAAAAATGTTATAAAGAATTCACTTATATATAATTAATATACGCTAATAAACTTTTAAATAGAGAAATAAGCACATTGTCACAAAGAACCAACTACATAAAAATTCAATTATGCATAGGAGGTATTATAAAAGAATTTTTCCACATTAATTAAACTCTTAAGGAAACTCAACGGGATCTCAATACAAAATCTGTATGTAAATCAGCCATTTTACTGTCTATGGTTACTTTAGGGCCATAGTAACAAAAGTAGCTGAACTAGATATCAAAAGACCTAACATAGTTATTTTGTCCTTTTTCAGAAACATTTACTATGCCTAGACAGATGGTTATTCTTAAAGAAGACCCAAGTTTGGTCCCTAACACCTACATGGTAGCTCACAATCATCTGTAACTCCAGTTCAAGGTGATCCAATACTAATTTCTGACCTCCATGGGCAACAGATGCATATGTATCTCATATACACACATGCAGGCAAAACGCTAAAACATAAAGTATGTATTATTATATACATATCAATATATCTAACTAATATATAAAATAATATATATCCTGGAACTCATTCTGTAGAATAGGCTGACCTCAAACAGAGATCCTCATGCCTCTGTCTCCATAGTGCTGGGTTTAAAAGTCAACACCACCTGGCTAAAAAATATTTTTTAAAAAGAAAAATATTTGCCTTTAATCCCAGCACTTGGGAGGCAGAGACAAGCAGATCTCTGAGTTCAAGGCCAAACTGGTCTATAGAGTGAGTTACAGGATAGCTAAGGCTATACAGAGAAACCCTGTCTTGAAACCACCGCCCACCAAAAAAAAAAAAAAGAAAAATATTTGTTGGCACTAAAAAAGAGAAAGCAAACTTAACTTTTATGTATGTGTATAATAATATTAAAATAATAATTAAGCTACAAAATGATAAAGACAGTAAGCAGTCATTCTAAAGTAAAATTCTCATGGTATTGGTATTAGCATTAAATCAGGTCAAATTGAAATATTTGTTTCACACACATGTAAGTAAAACAGTAATTGAAGTAGTGGATTAGGTAGAAAAAATAAGCCGGGCAGTGGTGGCACACGCCTTTAATCCCAGCACTCAGGAGGCAGAGACAGGCGGATTTCTGCCAGCCTGGTCTACAGAGTGAGTTCCAGGACAGCCAGGGCTACACAGAGAAACCCTGTTTCAAAAAAACAACAACAAAAAAAAAGTAGAAAAAAATAGAGGGGCCCAAGCCATTAATCTCAGCATTCAGGAAGCAGTGACAGGCTTATCTCTGTAAGTGCAAGTCTGGTTTACAAAGCAAGCTCCAAGCCAGCCAGGGCTGCATAGTGAAAACCTATCTCCAAAAAAAGTGGAAGAGATACATACAGCTGATGTTTCTACAGTACTCACAATTTTATAATGCTCTTATGAATCACCTCTCTAGATTAAGAACCTCAGCAAAAATTCTCAAATTGCAAGACACTACTGCGTGGTTTATGTATAAATTTTGCCCACAAATTACATGTTTACTAAAGTATTTTTTCCATTGCCAGAGGGAAAACTCCAGGGCTCCTGGCAAAATTTCAGAACTGGAGAGATGGCTCAGTGGATAAGAGCATTTCCTGCTCTTGCAAAATATATGAGTGCAGGGGGCTGGAGAGATGGCTCAGCGGTTAAGAGCACTGACTGTTCTTCCAAAGGTTGTGAGTTCAATTCCCAGCAACCACATGTAATAGGACTGGTGCCCTCTTCTGGTGTGTCTGAAGACAGCTATAGTGTATTCATATAAATATAATAAATAAATCTAAAAAAAGAGAAAAGATTTAAAACACACACACACACACACACACACACACACACACACACACCAGTGTAGTTCCCAGCATCCACAGAGTGGATGGAAACTGCCTCTACCTCCAGGTCAAGGAGATCCAATGTCCTCTCCTGGCTTCAGCAGGCACGCTCATTCATACATTCTCCAGGACCACACTAAAAATGTATTCCTATTATTATTACTAAAAGTCATTTGTACAAATATGAGATGGATGGTAAAAATCTGTGGCCACATTTGTCAGGAGCCATTTAGGATAGGCTGAGGCTAGTAGGCGGCCTTCCTGGAGGTGGCCACCATTGTGGTCTAGATGGCAAACTCAAAGCTAGCCAAGGGCTACAAAGTGAGTTAAACCCCATCTCAAAATATTAAAAAAACGAGAGAAAATCAGCACTGAGAAAACGGCTCAACTGGCAAAGTGCCTATTTCACTGAGTGCAAGAACCTGCAGGCAGGTCCCCAACAGTCTCATAAAAAATGGCCACACTCTTGTACATTTGTAACCTGGGAGAGGGGTCATATGGAAGACAGGATCTCCTTAATAAGATATGAGGTGTCTTCCTTATTATCGCTCAATTCTATTTTCTGAGAAGCAAGAGTCTCTCTCATTTAATACAGAATTCATCAATTCAGAGAACACAGCCAACTTGTCACACTGATTGATGCCTTGTCTCCACTTTCTGCATGATGGAAGTACCAGCAGGCTGCTAGGTCTGGGCAGCTTTAGTAGGTGCTGGGGATGCAAACGGCTAAGTTCCTCAGGCCTGCAACAGCAAGTACCAACTGAGCCATCTCCCTAGATATAAATCTGCACATTTCTTAAGTCAGGCTTTTTGGTTTAGTTGAGACAGAGACTCATTTATACAGACTTACTAAGTAATGCAGAACTGGCCTCAAACAGAGCAATACTGCTATCTTGGCCTCCTAAGTGATGGGAATACAAGCATGTGCCATCATACCCAGGTAGAATACAAATTTTTAATTACAAAAGGCACTCACCAGTAAAGAGGTAAGAAAAGCATAAGATACACAAACACAAGAACTGCCAACCAAAGGTAAAAGAGATGGCATAGCACTGGTTGCTCTCGCAGAGGACCCAGGTTCCGGTTATAGTACTCACATGGGTAGTTTCACAATAACCAGTTCCAGAAAATGAAAATCCTTCATTTGACTTCTGTAGGCACCAGGAATACACATGCTAAACATATATGCTGCACACACACACACATGCAGGCAAACTACTTCTACACATAAAAGTTTTAAATCCTAAGGAAAAAAAGTTTTAATGGTTGACAAAAACTGCTATTAAGATTCATTGAGTGGGAGGAGGTGGCGCACGCCTTTAATCCCAGCGCTTGGGAGGCAGAGGCAGGTGGATTTCTGAGTTCAAGGCCAGCCTGGTCTACAGAGGGAGTTCCAGGACAGCCAGGGCTACACAGAGAAACCATGTCTTTTTGGTTTTTTTTTTTTTTTAAAAAAGGAGTTCACTGAAAAGGTAGAGACAAGAGTTTGAGGCCACCCTAGGCTACACATTTTGAATTGGGAGGGAGGAGAAAATGCCACTTCTTTGCTGAGATATTATTAGTGTTCAGTTTCTTCTTAACTTTAAAGACTCAAAATTAAGATAA
The DNA here is from genome assembly GCA_019843965.1 of Rhynchomys soricoides. Classification (NCBI taxonomy): domain Eukaryota; kingdom Metazoa; phylum Chordata; class Mammalia; order Rodentia; family Muridae; genus Rhynchomys; species Rhynchomys soricoides. The sequence goes on along the minus strand of JADRCH010000170.1, from coordinate 211,287 downwards.
TGCAATAAAAACATAATGAAATAAAAAGTAAAATATATAAGTAACACTTATCATAGAAAGTGACTAAAATAACAACTGGATCAGGTAACCTATTAAAAATATCCATTAAGTACTCTTCCATATTACCACACATGTTGGACATATTAAAGTCTGCTAAACTCCTTTATTAATCTAAGTTTCCTTCTTTCTTTCTTTCTTTTTTTTTTCCGAGACAGGGATTCTCTGTGTAGCCCTGGCTGTCCGGGAACTCACTCTGTAGACCAGGCTGGCCTCGAACTCAGAAATCCACCTGCCTCTGCCTCCCAAGTGCTGGGATTAAAGGCATGTGCCACCACTGTCTGGCTATTGGCTAGTTTTTATATCTACCCAAGGAGCAAACACAGTTCACAGAGGCAGAGTTTCATTTTCTAACGTTTTTAGAGTTAGAGAAATGTTAAAAGACTTCATCCAACCTCGCACAGTATCATCTTACAAATAACCAGCATGCAATTATGAAAGAATAGTCACAAGCACAATGTTAGCATCTACAACAATTTTTGTTTTTGTGATTTGATTTCAATTTTTAAAATTATATTTATGTATTTGGGTGTGTGGACACAGAACATGCCACAGCATACACAAGGAGGTCAGAGGACAAGTTACATGAGTGTCATCATCATCATCTTCTATTAAGTGGGTGGGCTGTGATGATTAGAGCTCCATGAATACCTTCAGCCACCATGCCACAAAGTACATAACATCTTTGGTTCAACTTTGAAGGATGTCCCTATTTCTATCTTCCTTGTGTTTTAGGACCTTACTAGAATTCTATATTGAATTTGATTAGTATCTCTAATTTAGGAAATGGGGGTGGGGTATGTGTGTGCTACATCATACAGGTCAAAGTCTAGACAACTTGGGGCACAGAGGTCCTTCCTTGCACACCAAAGAAGCACTAATCACACAGGGTATCTCCTCAATGGAGAAGATAAAATCAAATACCTTCATTCTAATCAGAAAGCTGAGTGGTGGTTGTTAATGAACTGGTAACCTTTTCACTATCTGAAGGGACAGACCTCATCCAAATTCCCCCAGCAAGAAGAACCCCGTGGAATACATGAGACACTGTCTCAAAAACAGTAATTACTATATTATTGGCAGGACATGTGGACCGTGCCACAAGAGGAACCAGCACGGTAGAGAGGTAGAGCATGTTCAAACCCCAGAAATCTCAGATCAGTTACTAACTGTTCACTTAACAAAGAGTAGACAGTGCTGGGTGTGGGAGTGCATACCTATATATCTCAGCACTTGAAAAATTGAAGCAGATAAGAACTCAAAAGTACTCGTGCCTCCCATACACATAAAGGAAGCAGTCTGGTAAGTACTAACCACACCTTTAAAACTAGATTACAGGCTGAGCAGTGGTGGCACACGTCTTTAATCCCAGCACTGGGGAGGCAGAGGCAGGAGGATTTCTGAGTCTACAGAGTGAGTTCCAAGGACAGCCAGGGCTACACAGAGAAACCCTGTCTCGAAAAACCAAAAAACTAGATTACGGAATAAATGTGTGAGTGTCTGCCTGCAAGTGTGTGCTTCTTTATTTATTTTTGAGAGCAGTTATGGCTCTAAAGAAAACAAGTGATATATATTGTATCCCCAAATACTTCCTCCACTCCTAAACCCATAACAACCTACTGTCAGAATGTCCACTAAAGGGGCACATTTGTTAAAATCCATAAACCCCAATAATGCATCACTATCATCCAGAGTTCAATAGTTCTGTTAGGTTTCAGTTTTGATGTGCATGCTGTAAGATCAAAGAAAGACAAAATGTAGCATCATACAAACCAGTCTTACTGCCCTAAATCTCTGATTTCCTGAAGAAGACTCAAGAGATTAAGAGCTGCTTTTGTGCAGGGCCTAGGTTCCCATAATCCACATGGAGGCTTACAACTAACTACCTCCATTCTAAGAAATCTGATGCACACGTCTGGTTTCTACTGCATACATACAGGTACTCTCATATACATACAAAATAAAACTAAATATTAAAAACAATTTTTCTCATCTTCATCTCCACTCACTAACCTCTGACAATCACAATCATCATCTCCTTAGCTTGCTGTTTCCATAGTAATTGGAGTCTGTGGTGGTTTACATATTCTTAGCTCATAGGAAGTAGCACTATTAGGAGGTGTGGCCTTGTTGGAGGAAGTGTGTCACTGAGTAGGTGGGCTTTGAGGGCTCCCAGTACTCAAGCTCTGCCCAGTGTAGAAGAGAGAACCTCCTCCTGGCTGCCTTTGGAAGGAAGTCTCTCCCTGGCTGTCTTTGGACTAAGATGTAGAATGCCCACTTCTGCTTCCTGCCAGGAATGATATGGCTGAACCTATGAACTGTATAAGCCAGCCGCTATTAAATGTTGTCCTTTGTAGGAATTGCTTTGGTGACGGTGTCTCTTCATAGCAATGAAACCACAACTAAAAGCCATCCAGTACCTGGCCATTTTAGATTGTTATCTTTTACTTAGCAATAGGCATATAAGGTTCCTTCCATGTCTTCTGACTTGATAGTTCATTCCTCTATAGCATGTCAAATATTCTATCTATATAAACATTTCAGCTTATTCAAGTTCATTCTTTGTCAAGGTCAGCTGTAACTACATAATAAACAAGCAATGTTGGGGGGGAGACTCTTGTTTATTTGTATTTTATGTGCATTGGTGTTTTAACTGCACTTATGTCTGTGTGAGGATGTCGGATCCCCTGGAACTGGAATTACAGACAGTTGTGAGCTGTCATGTGGGTGCTGGAAATTGAACCCAGATTCTTCATATAGAACTTTGAAAACAAAAATTTTCCAAAACAAAAATATCAAGTTTGTTTCACCTAGCATAGCTAGTTTAAAACACTTTGGGGGTTAAAGAGATGGCTCAGCAGTTAAGAACACTACCAGCTCTTCTAGAGGTCCTAAGATCAATTCCCAGCAAACACATAGTGGTTCACAAGTATCTATACTGACGCCTTCTTCTGGCATCTAGGTGTACATTGAGATACAAACAAACACATTAACTTTAATTTCTGAGAATTTGAAGACTGCGTACTTTGCACACCTTGGTCTGGGAACTAACTCAGTTGGTAAAATGTCTGTCTACCATACAAGAGCCCCGCACTGCATAAACTGGACATGGTGGTGTAAACCTGTAATTCTAGCACTTAGAAAAAGTAAGACAGGAAGGTCTAGACCTTGAGGCCAGCCTGGAATACAACAGAATGATGAGCCAGCCCCGTGTTACATAGTGAGACCCTGACTCAAAATAAAGTAAGCCAAACAGCAATCCAAATGTATGTATATCTGGAAGAACTAGAAAATCACAAGCATTCTTACAATACATTACAATGCAATCAAGAGTGACCTTACCAGCTAAAGAAAAATAAGAAGAACAGCAACAACAAAAGAAGTTATGGCATATTGTAATTTTCTGTGTGGCCAAAAAACCAAAAACAAAACAGCAGTTTTATTTTGTATTTATACTATTTTCACGACTTGTTTATAATAAATGACTGGAAACTCTCCCAAAGAAACGCACATTCGTATTAGATGCTCTTTTACCTCAGCTGTATTTGCTTTCGTTTCTGCAGTTCTTGATTTCTGAGTTCTTCCAAGCGTCTGAGTTCTTCTTGACGTCTCATTAGATCTAGAAAATATTAACTACATATTAATATTATCTAGCCTTCCTTTTCTGTGGTTTCACGCCCAAAAGTGGAATCTCTATTACTGGCACATACTAGAGCTAAGAAAATACTGTTTCAAGGATTTATTCTTATTTTGTATATATGAACATTTTGCCTGCATATCTGTGTGTTCACCATCATGGATGGTGTGCAGGGAGACCAGAAGAGGACATTAGACCCTACCACTGGAGGTACAGGTACAGGTACAGTGACTGAAGCTGGTCCTCTACAGGAGTAGCCAGTGCTCTTACCTGCTGAAAGAGCTCTCCAGTCACCACTGTTTATTTATAGTCTTTTAATTTTTTGTGAGTTTTGTGAGATAAGATCATACCCTAGACAAGTGGTTCTCAACCCCTTTGGATCAAATGACCTTTTCACAGGGATCACCTAAGACCACCAGAAAACACAGGTATTTACATTACAATCCATAACAATAACAAAATTACAGTAACAATGAGAATAATTTTATGGTTAGAAGTTACTAGAACATGAGGAACTGTAGTGTAGGGTTGACGCATTTAGGAAGGTTGAGAACCACACTGCTCTGGACCAAACAAGAACTCACTATGTAGTCCAAGGTAGTTTCAAATTCACCACAACCCACCTTTCTCAGCTTCAAAAAGTGCTGAGCAATCAAAATATTGGGATGGAAACATAGCTCAGTGTAAAAGTACAGCACAGACTGCTCTTGCAGAGCCACTAGGTTCCATTCCAGTACCCACCCCAGGGGACCCAATGCCCTCTTTTGGCCTCCAGGGGACACAGATATACATGCCATACATAAACATGTTTTGTTTTGTTTTCTTTTTTGAGACAGAGTAGCCCTGACTCTCTTGGAATTACCCTCCATAGATCAGGCTAGCCTTCAACTCCCAAAGGTTTGCCTGCCTCTGCCTCCTGAGTGCCAGGATTAAAGGCATACACCACCACTGCCTCATTCTAAAAGAAATATTTGCAAAGTCCAGTGAGACTGTAGTAAACAAAGTAAAAGCTCTGTATTTTACCCTGACAGAAAGAGAATTTACCAAAAGGACTCAGAGATGAATCATCAATGTGTTCTACTTTCCTTCCGACAGTAGGGGAGGAGTATGTTTGAGACAGGGTCTCATGGAGTCCAGGCCAATTCTGAACTCACTTTATGTAGCCTAGGATAACCTTGAGATGATCCTTCAGACTCTGTATGTCAAATGTTGGGAGTACTGGCATAGGGCACCACATAGTAATAAGCATTCACTATGCCAGGTATAGTGGTGCACACCAATACTTCCAGCACTTGAATGAAGAATCATGAGTTCAAGTTAATCCTCCAGTATATAGCCAAGTTTGAGGTACATCTCAAAAAAAAAAAAAAAAAGTAAGTAAATAAACACCCTAGAATGTTTTCTAAAGCTAAAAGAACAGAAAGGGGGCTGGATAGTTAGATACTTAATTCTAATACTTGGGAGGTAGAGGTAGGAGAATTAGATGAAGGTCATTCTTAGCTACACAGAAGTTCAACGTCAGCTTGAGTTACAAGACAAGGCTAGAAAGATGGATCAGCATTTAAGAGCCTGTGCTGTTCTTCCAGACTTGGGTTCAATTCCCAGCACCCAAATGACAGCTTGCAACCAACTGTAACTCCAGCCCTAGGGGATGACAGCTTCTGGCCACTGAAAAGACTGCTCACAGCCACACATTAAGAAAAACACTTAACACACATAAAATAAAAGCAAATAATTCAAAAGTAATCTAGCTGGGCAGTGGTGGTACACGCCTTTAATCCCAGCACTTGGGAGGCAGAGGGAGGCAGATTTCTGAGTTTGAGGCCAGCCTGGTCTACAGAGTGAGTTCCAGGACAGCCAGGGCTATACAGAGAAACCCTGTCTCAAAAAAACAAACAAACAAAAAAAAGTAATCTAAAATGAACAAAATCATCCAAAGAAAAGGGAAATGTGAGCAAACAAATGAATGTAACAAAAAAACAAAAGCTTCTAAAAAATATTTAAAGCAAGTCCATCTTACTGTTAGCTATACCTTCTAATGCCCTCTCTGACTTGAGGGGCAACATGCACATTTGTTACAAAGACATATGTGCAGACAAAATACATACATATATAATATATATATTTATTTAATAAATGTATTTTTATATATTTATATAATTTATTTGTTTAAATTATCTTATTTAAAGATTTCTAAGTCTCATGGGTTTGCCAGTTAACAAGAATTTATTCTTTCTGATCCCTATATCCATTTAACCCCTTTCTTCTCTACCAGGTTTATCCATTTGGTACTCCTGCCTCCTACCTTTATTTTGAGGTCTGCCTGGGGATCGAGGGTTTTACTATTTAACAAAAAAAATTACAGCTCCATTCTGGTACTCTTTTGATGCATATAAAATAAACTTAAAAGCTAGCACTTAAACTAATTTTTCCACCCATTAAAACTTTCCATGTTCCAGAGCAAGTGGGGCCAGAGCGAGAAGTGTCTGAAGACAGCTACAGTGTACTTACGTATAATAAATAAGATAATCTTAAAAAAAAATAAATCCCATGTGGTTTTATGCCATACTTATATACTAGAAGTTGTCTACTATGTTTCTCTATTTATCAACAGACTCTTATCTCTATTGCTAGAAAAATTAAACATCCTTGAATTGCCTCCAGCAATACTGCTCACATAGGAATTTTTTATATATAAATACAGTGTCTCATGTAATCCAGGCTGTCCTGGAACTTGCTGACCGAGGATACTTCTGATAATCCTGCTTCCAAAACCCAAGTCCTAGAAGTAAGGACATTCACCAACCACTTCCACTTTAAATATAACCCTGAGTTTTATGCATGTAATCTACCAACTGAACTACACACCCACCACTTTCTCCCCTTCATTTGTATGTGTATGGGTGTTTTGCCTGAATGTAGTCTGTGAACTGTATGCATTCAATACACAAGGAGGCCAGAAAAGAGCATCAGATCCCCTAGGATTGGGAGTTACTGACAGTTGTGAGCTGCCATTCAGGTGCTCAATCAATCAAACCTGGATCCTCTAGAACAACCAGTGCTTGTAACTGCTGAGCCATCTCTCCAGCTCCCTCACACTTTTACAGGCTGAATAAGCAGCCTTAATTGGAAAAGCTAAAAATGTTAGCATTTTGTCTAAGCTCCACCTCACAGTTGCCTGGCAACAGCCAGGTGAGTCTGACTCATTATAAAAGGGGCTGCTTGCCCCCTCCTCTCTCTCTTGCTCTCCTGCCTTCTTACTCCTGCTTTGTCCTCTAGCACCATCCCCCTCTCCCCTCTTTCTCCAAGTGCCTCTACTTCTCTACTCTCTCCCTCTCTGCCTCTACTACCCTCTTAACTCCCCTCCCCATGCCCTAATAAACTCTAGTCTATCTATACTATACCGTCATCACGTGGCTGGTCCCTGGGGGAGAAGGGATGCCTCAGCATGGGCCTTTGAAGGCACTGCCCCTTCCCCCACACCTGACTACACATCCACCAAACATATTCCTTCTCTCCTTATCTTTTTATAAAATACAACATTTGGTGCCGACCAGAGATCCAAATCTATAACAAATTCGTTCCCAAACTTTTAAAATGAGGGATACTCAATTCCTACTAAATTTGTGATGTTTAAAAAAAAAAAATCTCAGCCTGGAGAGATGGCTCAGTGGTTAAGAGCACTGACTGCTCTTCCAGAGGTCCCGAGTTCAATTCCCAGCAACCACATGGTGACTCAGAACCATCTGTAATGCACATCCGATGCCCACTTCTGGTGTGTCTGAAGACAGTGGCAGTATAGCCACATACATGAAATAAATAAATAAATCTTTAAAAAAAAAAAAGAATTCTCAATAGGCAGTGGTGGTCACAGCACTGGGGAAGCAGGGGCAGGTGGATCTCAACGTTCAGGGCCAGCCTGGTCTACAAGGCAGGTTCTAGGATAGCCAGGACTACTTAGAGAAACCCTGCCTTGATAAAAAAAGAAAAAAAAAGAAAAAAGAAAAGAACAACAAATAAAGTTCTCCTCAGTTGTTGTGGCTCTAGTCTGAAATCCCAATACTCAAGATAATAAGGTGTTCAAACCGTGCCTGAGTTACCAGGTAAAAAGACTCCGTCTTTAAAACAACAACAAAAAGTTCTCTCAGAAAAAAATTTTAACTAACATATTGAGTTACAACTCTTATTTCTGAACTCTTAATTGGCAAGTTAATACTAGCTAGCACACAGCACTCAAAAAAGGCAGAGACAAGTAGATCTCTGCAAGTTCAAGGCTAGTCTGGTATATAGAGAAAGACCCTGTTCCCCAAAACCAAAACTAGTAATAAAGGATTAACACACATCATTGGCACACATCCTTTACCTTGCCTCATTAGCATTAACTGGTGTTCGTGTCTAGCTGCTTCCATCTCGGCCTCCAGTTTCTCTTTGGCTTCTCTGATGTTTCTATCAACTTGTTCACGCTGCTGCTTTTCCATTTCATCAAGAGCCTTCCATCGAGATGCATATTCAAATTCAAATGTCCCAGGTTGAGCAAACCTTGGTGGCTGTTCTCTTTCCCTGTATTAACATTAAAAACATACAAAAGTGTATACTTAAGGGGTAAACAGCCACAGAGAATAATAACAACTACAAGTTATTAGACATTTAAGGCCTGAACAGTTAGGCACCATACACTGTCTCATGGCAGGATCATGAAATAGATTCTATAAACATGAGTTTATGCCAAATAGTGCCCAATTAGTAATGAAATCATGATTCAACCTTACAAAATGCAATGTTCCAACCTATTCTATTGTTACTACCTCTCATTAAGACTTTCTGGTTTTCATTCAACTACTACATGTACTGAAATCTGCAACATACAAACCCAATGAGGCCTAAGTTAATAGTCTTAGAATCAGATTTTCTTAGTAATAAAAACGTTAAGACAACAAACCAACTCACTCTACCTGTAATTACATATTTAGCGGTTATGCCCTTTATAGAACAGACATTCCCAGTCGACTATTTAATCGCAAATGTGTAATACAACTCCTATTATAACGTATAACTTATGGCACAACTATACATATATACTTTTTCAAAAATTAAATAATAATGAACAAACAAATGACTAAATGAAAAATAAAAATCAGTGAGCTTGGTGGGGCACACCTTTAATCCCAGCACTCAGGAGGCAGAAGGATCTATATTGAGTTTAAGGCCAGGCTGGTCTACACAGTGTGTTCCTGGCCACAAGGGGCTACCTAGTGAGTCCATGTCTCAAAAAATACAATAAACAAATAAGAACTACACACACACACACACACACACACACACACACACACACCCCAATACGTTTAAAACTTTAAAAGAACATAGCTTGAAGGGCAGACCTGAAAGAGAACTTAAGGATTGGCTGACTTCCTTGCTTTACAGAGGGAACTAAAAGGCAAACCAAGTTTCCAACCACTCCTAACTCTGAGTAGCTTCTGGAGACAGTACTGATCCTAGCACAACTCTCACCCCACCTTACAACTGGAGCGTATTTTATTTGGGGTTAAAGAGAAGATGAGCTGATATGACTAAATTCCAAGTACTAATACAGAAAGTTATCACAAGGCAAAAACAGGAGTTAACAAGAATCATATAGGATCCAGGATCAGTAGTACAGAGAATAAGGCACAGGATTTGGTCCTTGTGGGTGGAGGTGGGAGGGCAAGAGAGAAGGCCAGGTGCAGAGGCAGGCAGATCTGTGAGTTCAAGACCCCATCTCGAAAGGAAGGAAGGAAAGAAGGAAGAAAGAGGGAGGAAAAGGAAGCGAGCAAAGAAGGAAGTTTCTCTAGTCAAATTAGCGTGTTTACTCACATATAAAAAGGGGAAATAATGCGGCTGGAGAGATGGCTCAGCAGTTAAGAATAGTTACTACTCTTAGAGAGGACATAGGTTTGGCTCTCATAAATCACAACCACCTCCAACTGCAGGAGTTCCAATGCCTCTTCTGATACCTGTGGGCTCCTGCACACATGCAATTCATGTACATACCCCTGGGCGTACACACATATCCATAAAATGAAATAGTTCTTTCAATAAAAATAACATTCCATATATTCCAAACTGCTCTATCAACCAGATTATATTCTAATAGTACTTCATAAAAAAATGTAATATACCCAAGACAACGTCTATCTAAAATATCTTTATTAAATCGAGTCTTACTTATGGTACTGTTGAGTTTTCTGCATTAGCTTCTCTGGTAAACCGTCTTCATCATCAAACTGCTCCATGGGTTCTACAATGACTGGACGAGGTGTCCTAAACAAAAGTATAAAGGCATTAATAAAAATTAATTTCACGACTACAATTAACACCCTTTCCTAAGTTTTTATAATAAAAATGCTTATAATAAAAATGTTAGTTAAGAAAAATGTCTAAGTATCATGCATATTCATAGATAAAAATTATGCAAGGCATTGTGGTCCACACCTATAATCCCAGTATTGTGGAGGAAAAAGCAGCAGGCTTTGTGAGTTTGAGGCCAGCCTGGTCTACAGAGTAAGCCAGAGCTATGCAATGAAACACTGACATAAAATTAGCTAATTAATTTTTAAGATCTTTGTCAAAATAGGTTGGCGTGGTTACTGTGTTGGTTATTTTGTCTACAGAGACAAGCTAGAGCCATCTAAGAAAAGAATCTGTAGTAGTTTAAATGAGAAAAGCTCCCATAGTCTTGGGCATTTGCATACTTGGCCCCTAGCTGGTTGCACTGTTTGAGTCAGCTTAGGAAGCACAGGTTTGTCAGAAGTAGGTTGTGGAGAGCTTTCAGAGTTTCAACAACTCCCACAATTCCCAGTTTGCTCTCTCTTCTTTGTGTTTGCAGTTCAAAGTGTGAACTTCCTGCTCAAACAGCCACGCCTTCTTCACCCCACCATCACAGAACTGATGGCTCCCTCTAGAACTGGAAGCCCAAAGATATTCACCCTTTCCTAAGTTGCCTTGGTCATACGTGTTTTATCACACCAATAGAAAACTATTACAGAATCTCAGTTGGTGACTATAAAAATGTCACCAACTGGCCTATGGGCAAACCTATAAAGGATTTTCTTGACTGGTGTGTAAGGGCTTAGCCCACTGTGGGTGGTAAAACCCCTGGACAGGTGGTCCTGGGATGTATCAAGAAGCAAACTGGGCAAACGCTGATAGCAAGTAAGCACTACTCCTACACAGCCTCTGCTTCAGTTCCTATCTCCCCCCAGGTTCCTGTCTCTATTTCCTTTCCTGGCTTCTCTTTATAATTGACCACAACTATAAACAGAAATAAACCTTTTCTCCAAGTTGCTTTTGGTCAGTTTTTTTGTAGCAACAGAAATCGAACAATAGCTTACATTGGAAATTCCAGTTCTACAGACGGTAAAGAGGGATGAATGCCAGCCTTACACAGTATGTATAAATGTATATAGTTCCTGATCTGTGTGCAAAGTGAGACCTTGTCTCAAGTAACAATAGGGCAGGAGATTATAGGTTCAACCCCCAGCACACACAAAGGTGTTATCCAATCCAAATTTTATGTATATGGCTTCATATCTCAGTCCTACTACTTCGAACACTCAGATTTAGCTATTTCTCAGTCTTCCTCCATCTAGCAATATTGTTCAATCATCTTTAAAAATTTTTTAACAGAAGCTAGAGAACTGGCTGGGTGGTTAAGAGCACTGGCTACTCTTCCATAGGACCCAGGCTCAATTCCCAGAGCCCAAATGGCAACTCCAGTTCCAGAGGATCCAATACTGCACACACATGATATACAGACATACATGCACACAAAACACCCACATAATATTTTTTAAAAAATTTTAAAGTTTTATTTACTTATTTATTTAATGTACATGCTCTATCTGTATGTATGTCTACGTGTCAGAAGAGAGTACCAGATCTCAGTAAAGATGGTTATGAGCCACCATGTGGTTGCTGGGAATTGATCTCAGGACCTCTGAAAGAGTAGATAATGCTCTTAAACACTGAGCCATCTCTCTGGCAGGGTAGTGGTGGCGCATGCCTTTAATCCCAGCACTCGGGAGGCAGAGGCAGGTGAATTTCTGAGTTTGAGGCCAGCCTGGTCTACAGAGTGAGTTCCAGGACAGCCAGGGCTACACAGAGAAACCCTGTCTGGAAACCACCACCCCCTCCCACCCACCCCCAAAAAGAAAGAAAACCATCTCTCCAGCCCTCCTTTTTAAATTTTTTTTTAAATTCTATTACACATAATCAGCCCTCACACTTTCAACAGTTTTCAGTCTTCTTAATAAATCCATGTTCTCTCTGTTCAAAAAAAATAAATAAATAAAGGCAAGCAGAGTGCGGTGGCGCAAGCGCACATTATTCTTGCAAGGTACAGGGAGCAGGAGGGTGTGACCCTTGAGCTACAGGGAGTGTTCTAGGCCAATCTGGGCTACAAAAGGCCATGTCCTTGTCTCAAACAAACAAAATGAATATCTAAATGAGACCTAAATCAGGCATGGTGGTGAACAGAAGCCATAGGACACTCAAGGAACTGAGAAGAAAACAGGAATGGTTACTGATAGATATGCCTAGAAACCCTTCTTACATTACTATGCTCTTAAGTAGAATGGAAGGGAAAGTTCTTGAGAAGAGTGAAGAACAGATGATATATTACATTTTTTTCTCTATCAGCTCATCATAAAGCAAACAATATGCCTTCAGAACAGTGGAACTTTAAGAAATACAAGTCAAGCTGCTAACATCTGAGGTATAACCCAAACTAGAGGAAAAACACAAAATGAGTTAAATATTACTCAGCTGACAGAGTACTTGCCTATTATACATAAAATCTTGGGTTCCAACCCCAGAACTGAGTAAAACTGGACATGGCAGTGCCTATAATCTCAGCACCCAGGAAGAAGCAGGAGAAACCTAAGCTGAAAGTCATCTTAAACTACATGGCAAGTGGGCTACATAAGAACCCATTCTAAAAACAATCGTAGAGGGTGGGGCTAGAAAGAGGACTCAGTACTAAAGAGCACTGGTGTTCTTCCAAAAGATCCAGGTTCAATTCTTGACGCCCAAATGGCAGCTCACAACAGAGATCCAATCCCCTTTTCTGGCTCCACCAACAGTAGGCATGCATGTGGTACAGAATACATGAAGACAAAATACACATATACGTAAAATTAAAGGAAGGATGGAGAAGAGGGGGAAAATATTGAGCATTATTTCTTCAAAAAACTGATTTCTAGCCAGGTGTAGTAGAGAACGCCTTTAATCCCAGCACTCGGAAGGCAGGGAAGGACTGCCTTCTGTAACAGAACCTGACAAATACCAAATTTCCAATTTCCCCCTAACTCTTCCTTTGTCTTGTTCCTAAATAGACATAGGAACGAAAAAGAGCCAAGACCAGCTACAAGCCTTTTTATCACATCACATAAGGAAGGAAGAGGAATCTGAGGTATAACCTACTTAAGAGACTGTCCCATTTCACCCTTGGTCTATGGTCTCACCATGCCTACCACTCCTGTGGAAGCTTCCTCCGTCCATTATCTCACCTGGTTTTGTAACTTAAACTGAGGATCTGAGCTCAATCCCCAGCATCCACTAAAAAGGCGAGTGAGGCAGGTACCTGAATTCGTAATTCCAGAGTTGGAAAGGCAGAGACAAGAAACAGACTTATACCTGGAGCTCACTGGCCAGCAAGCATAGCTAATCATATCAGTGGTTCTCAGGTCTTAGAGAGACCTTGTCTCAAAAACAAGGTGACCCACTCTAGATGACAACCAACCTCGATATTTATATAGACGCACACTGAAACAAACAAAAAAAAAACCACTCAAGTTTCAATTTTGTAAGACTTCTCCCATCCCAGTTTCCTACCTAATGCATTGTTTGTTAGCAACTTGAGAGGTATTCTACTGTGGAGAATAATGAAGGGTTTAGTTTAAATAAGTCATCAGGTGATAGGACAAAGCATCGAAAGGTAGGTGGGGTATCTTGGGGGGCCTGAGCCAAGCTGTGCTGCTAAGAAATGAAGCCACCACAACAGATCTAGTGCAAGAGGTTTACCTGAGGAAGAAGGGACTAGCAAAAAGGAGTCTTGGAGTATGAGCATGAGGGAGAGAGAGAGAGAGGCAGACAGGAAAAAAAAGGCAAGGAGGGAGGGTTAAGAGGGGGAGAGAGAGGGATAGGGAGAGGGAGAGGGAGAGAAATAACAGAACTCACCCGAGGGACTGAGCAAGACAAATAGGGAATGGTGAGTGGGGGGCCTAGGGTAGGGGGAGGTGCTTTTATGCACCTCACCGGTCAGCAGCAGGTGACCAACAGGTGACCAGTAGGTGAGATGCTTCTTAGTCCCTGAGGGTAGAGATATGACTCAGCAGTTAAGTGCAATACTGCTCTTCCAGAAGACCCTAGTTCAAGTCCCCAAACCCACATCAGATGGTTCAAGAGCACCAGTAACTCCAGCTACTGCTGATCTTTGAAAACCACTATTTAAAAACTCAAAATGTAGCTCTACAGCAGAGGCTCTCAACCTTCCTAATGCCACGATCCTTTAATATAGTTCCTCATATTGTTGTGACCCCAAGCATAAAATTATTCTACTACTCCTAACTGTAATTTTGCTATTGTTATAAACTGTAATGTAAATATCTGATATGTGAAACCCCCTCCAATTAGGTCACAACCCACAGGTTGAGAACCACTGTTCTAAAGAGATGGCTCAGTGGTTAAGAGTACATATACCCTGGCTTTGCAGAAGAGACAAGTTCAGCTTCTAGCACCCATATTTGGCAGCACACAACTGCCTAATACTCTAGACTGGGGAGAAACTATCTAATGCCTGACACCTCTAGCCTCCAAGGGAAACTGAAGTTTATGTGCACACATTACCCCCCCCCACACACACACACACACACACACACTTAAAAAATAAAAATTATTAATTTAAAAGTAAGTGTACACCACAGGGCTGATGTAGCTCAAGTAGAGAGCTTGTCTACCAAATACAATGCCCTGGATTCCAACCCATGAACTGCCCATACTTTCCAAAGCACAAGCCACAAGCTGGACATGGTGTGGTGGTAGGAATCTTTAATCCCACTTCTTGAGAGGCTGGGGGAGTGGACATCTGGGAATTCAAGGCTAACCTACAGAGACTAGATAGTGAAACTCTACATCAAAACAAAACAAAAATTCAAGCCACAAACTAAAAGAAATATTTACAATACTGATGTGAACCTAGATTAAATAATTCAGGAAGGCAAACTAAAGAAAAAAAATTGGGCAAAAAATTTCAGATACTTCATGATTGTATATTTAACTGTCCAAAAAGTACACAAAAAGATGGTCAACCTTTGTCATCACCAAAAAAAAAAAATCTATTTTAACCAGCAATGAAATTTGCCTGCATATTTAAGTGCAGAAGCAGGTAGGACGATAGAACTAAAGCCTGCCATTCATTGCTGATGTGAAAGTCTGACAGGTCCTGAGGCTAAACAATCAGCAGCTTATTCCAAGGCTGAGTATGATAGCACACATCTGTAATGATACAGATACACATACATCAGAATGAGTTCAAAGTCATCCTCAGCTACATACAAAGTTTGAAGCCAATCTGGTCTACACAGCAAGACTTATGTCTCAAAACAACAATATACTTCATTGAGCCAGCTAGGTACCACACAAGCCTTTAATTTTAGTACTTGGGAAGCTAAGGAAGGAGGATTATAGACTCAGTGTTTGCTACATATACAGAGGATTCCAGGCTAGCCTGGAATATAAAGAAGACTTTGTACCCAAAAAATTCACATTTAAAACAAGATGGTTTTTGATATAAGAAAATTACACCCCAAGAAGCTGCAATTTCCTAGGATTACTCTATATGACTTCTAGTGAATAGCAAACACAAAAAAATGAGTATTCAATATCTACTTATCCTATGCAAACATGGGCAAATATTATTCCAGAACAAGCCACGCATAACAGCACACTTACTTGTAAACCCAGTACTCAAGAGGCTGAGGCAGAAGGACTGCTGCAAGTTCAAAGCCAACATCTGCAGCCTAGATTTCAAAAACAAAAAACTGTCTTTAAAAAAATAAAAAAAGTCAGGCCTAGTAGCGCATGCCCACCTTTAATCCCTTTGCTCACTAGTCAGAGACAGGTAGTTTCCCTGAGTGTGAGACCAGCCTGTCTCTATAAGCGAGCTAGGGATCATCCAGAGCTACATGCAGAGACCTTGTCTCAAAAAAAACCTAATAAAATTAAAAACAAACAAACAAAAACAATTCCAAACAAGCACAAGTCCATGTTTAAGTGGACAGAGGACAAGAGTTAAAACTTACGTTGTTAGCAAGAACGCCCCATCACCACATCTCTCCAGAGCCTTTCGTGCAGGAGGCTTCGCTGCAAATTCTACAAAACCTTTTCCTGTAGCTCTACCACGATCATCCACAACCACAACAGCTTTCTCTACTGGACCAAACTGGGAAAATGCTTGCTCTAGAAGCTCATTGGAAACAACTGGAGAAAGGTTCTTGACCGTTAGGGCTGCTCCATGTGTAGCAAAGCGAATTCGGAGAGGTCTGCTCTTCAGTATGGTGCCATCCAACTCTGCTTTTGCAATTTCAGCCAGTGTTCTGGATTCCTTTTTAGGAGGAAAAGTCAATTTTTTAAAAGTTGAGTAACAAAAAAATTAAAATAGTGGTTTGGCTCTAAGAAGACTGGGTATATCATTGAGAAACAGATACTAAGGTCCCTTTCATCTTTAACTTTGGCATCACATGATTTACTATGTATTCAAAACATCATTGTGAACATTATAAGTTTAAAAACAAAAAACAAAAAAAACAAAACTCAGTCATTAGGCATTCAGGGCAGAGATAAGTGAATCTATAAGTTCAATGCCAGCCTGGCCTACAGAGCAAGTTCCAGGACAGCCAGGCTACACAGAGAAAACCCTGTCTTGAAAAAAAACCAAAAACCAAACCCAAAAAACATTATTTTTGAGAATAAGTATCAGTTTCCAGAACTACCATGAAAACAGTATTTCTTCACATATACCTCAATGTTTGACCCTGGTTGGTTACTTCATCTATGGGCTGTTTTTGAGACAGTCTCCCCATGCAACATAGGCTGGCCTTTAAGTTGTCCTTCCCCTAACCCCACCCCACAGACAGCCCTGCTTCTGCTTTGTGAGTGTTGAGACACAAGTGTATGCTACCATGCCTGGACGATACTATAGTAAATCATATTCCTAATGTCAGCCTATCCACATTATCTGCAAACACTACCACTAGGCCTTTTAATCACTCCTCCTGAAATACCTACCTGGACTAGGTACTTTTTGCTATCATGGGAGGGAGTCAAATTCAAAATCATGAACTGTAAATTTTCTCCATTATACTGGAAAGCAAGTGACACATTCAGACTTGAACAGTTTCCTTCCAAATGATGCATTTGTTATTGTACACAGCTAGAAAGTTCTCTACTTTAACAAATGAGTGTATTTTCTAGTTTGTAAGTACCTATGTACACTTACTTCTTAACAGGAAGGGGAGAACTGTTACAGTCCACAAATTACTTGTTACTTGATTTGCAATGAGACCCTATCACCCAAAACAAACAAACATTGGGCCAGTTAGAGGGCTCAGCAGGTAAGGGAACCTGTCACCAAACAGGATGACTGATTTTGACCCCTAGGACCCACAAAAGGTAGACCTCCACATGTGTGCTACTGTGTGCATGCATGCTCGTGCAAACATATCCACACACACACAAATAAATCTAACAAAAATTGAAAGAGAAACTATTGTGGATAGACCTGGGGCTGATTGTAATTCTGCCCTCCTGGGGGGGGTTCAGACAAGGAGTGAGTTACACCTGTGACTTGTGAACCAATCCCCTAATGAATAAAAGAACCAATCACTGGGCACATAGAAGACTTCTGGGATGGAGAAGAGAGAAGAAAGAGGGAGAGAGAGAGAGCTTTTTGGAACGGGTAAGATGTAGCTACTGAAGTCTCCTGGTATGGCAGATCCGCAAGGATTTCGCCACCAGAGGAATCAGATTTAAATAAGGCTTACAAGTTTAGGTTTCAATTGTTGTGCCCAGAGATTGAGTTATCATTGTTTCTGAACTAAGTTTGTGTTGTGTTTTCCTTCACGATGCGGCTCGTCTGGGTTCAAGAGAGAAAGGTACAGCAGCAAAGTGTGGGTTTGCCTGATGTGCACCACAGAGGCCATGGGGGTATTGAAGCATGGGGGATGGCGTGGTAGTGACCGGCCAGTGGGAACCTAGTGAGCTGGGCAGAGATATCATGGAGCTCTGAGTCAGAGCTCCACGAGATGAAAGCAGATTGGCCATTGCCTGCCAGTGCATGGCTGGCCAGCCCGACTGGGATGAGAGAACCTGGGAGTAATGCGGGAACATGTGCCTCACATTCCATTCCATCTTTTTTTGATATTTCCCGCAACAAGAAACTCCTTCCTACTTAAGAGATTTCACACTTGTGGTACAAGGTAAGTATATAATAATAATAATAATAATAATAATAATAATAAATAACTGATAAATTTAGTAGAAATGGTCTTTATTGTGCTCCAAAAACCACGAAGAGCTTGTATAACCTGAGCAGTGGTGGCACACACCTTTAATCCCAACACTGGTTTAAAGGCAGAGGCAGGAGGACCTCAAAATTAGCTCCAAAGCTAGTCTAGTTTACAGAACAAGTTCCAGGACATCCAGAGCTACACAGAGACTTGGTTGAAACAAAACAAAAAAAAAGCTTATCCAATGAAAAATGTCCTAAGGGTACAATGCCTCTTTATTCAATGGCTACAATACTTACCACAGCTGTGCATGGTTGCAAGCACCTTTAACCTTGGGAAGCATAGGCAGAAGAAGGATCGGGAGATCCAAACTGAGTCAGGCTACATAATAAGACCACTTCAAAAAATTATAAATATGCTGAACATGGTAGCATATACCTTTAATTCCAGCACTTGGGAGGCAAGGGCAGGTGAGTCTCTGGGACCAGGCCAACCTGGTCTACATAGCCAGTTCCAGAATAACCGAGGCTAATACTGAGACCCTGCCTCAATAATAATAACAATAACAATAAATGAAATTTAGGAGCTGGAAAGATGGCTCAATACTTCAGAGCACTTGCTGTTCTTGAAGAGGTCTTAGGTTCAAGTTCTCAGCACCCACACACGGTGGCTCACAGTCATACCTAACTCCAATTCCAGGAGATCCAATACTCTCCTCTGACTGTGATCATCAGGCATGCAAGTGGGGCACAGACACACAGAAAGAAAAAACATTCCGACATATAAATTAAAATAATAAATCTAAAAAGAAATAAAAAAAATAACAGTATCAGCCAGCAAGATGGCCCAGCAGGTAAAGGTGAGACCATGAAGCCAGATGACCTGGGTTCAATCCTCAGAATCAACTCCCACAACTATCTTCTGACCTCCACACTTGTACCATGGTTTGCAAGTCCAAAACATTTACTAACACATGAACGTAAAAATAAAATAAAATAAAACATAAAAATTCTCCTAAAAGGCCAGGCAGTGGTGGCGCATCCCAGCACTCGGGAGGCAGAGGCAGGTGGATTTCTGAGTTCGAGGTCAGCCTGGTCTACAGAGTGAGTTCCAGGACAGCCAGGGCTATACAGAGAAACCCTGTTTCGAAAAACAAAAAACAAAAAACAAAAAACAAAACAAAAAAAACCTCCTAAAAGTAGACAAATGTTTACAGTCTACAAATTACAGTTCTGCAAAATCCTATCTATAAAACTGTGTTTACAAAAATGCAAATGAAGCCAACCTATTAAAAAAAAAAAAACCATTTTGTACCTTGTCTTAGTGTTACAAGCCTGTAATCACCACCACTCAAGAGGTTGAAGGAAGAGGATTATAAATTCCAAATGGGGGAGAAAAAAAAAATACAAAAAACACATTTGGGCTAGAGATGGCTCAACTGCTAAGTGTATGTATGACCTGCACTCTTGCATAGGACCTGAGTTCAGTTCCCACCACCTACATCAAGCAAATCACAACCGCCTCTAACTTCAATTCCAGGAAATCCAACTACCTCTTCTGAATGCCACAAAGACCTGCATTCACATACCCCACGTAGATATATATAAATACACACAATTAAAAATAATGAAAGTAAGTTTTCAGACAGCTGAGATATAGCTCAGTGGAAAGCCCTCATTCCAATCTCCCATCAACACACACACACTCTCACACACACACACACACCCCTCCACAAATCTTGCTTTTATGGGAACTCTCAACATTCCTAATAGCAGCAAACAATAAATATCTAAAAACAATCAAGTAGTTTGTTATTCAATGTGTACTATAATCTAATAGCACTGAATTTAAAAGGGAGCATAAGGAAAAATCATGAGGGCAATAATTATGTTCTTCTATACCTTTATATATGGGTTTGTGTTAATCAGATATATCCATTTGTGAAAATTCACCAAAATGTATTTTGTGAAGCTAGGGATTGAGTTCAGTGGCAGTGTGCTTACCTATGCATGCAGAATCCTCAAAAAAAAAAAAAAAAAAAAAGAGCCTTTCACTCTGTACATACATACAAGTATGCACACACAGCATGGAGCATGCACACACACAATTTTAAAAATAAATTAGAGGAGGTAAGAGGCTAGAAAGATGGCTTGGTGAATAAAAGCATATGCTTTAAGAAGACCTGGGATCAATTCCCAACAGTCATATGGCAGTGCAAACCATCCAATCCCATGGGATCTGACGCCCTCTTCTGGCCTCCATAGACATTGCACCCACATGACACACGCACATTCAGCGCACTCTAAGACAAATAAAAATAAATAAAATATAAGATAATGAGACATTTGTTCAGATCCCCAGAAAATGTCACTATCAGGGGGCTGGAGAGATGGCTCAGAGGTAAAGAGCACAGGCTGCTCTTCCAAAGGTCCCGAGTTCAATTCTCAGCAACCACATGGTGGCTCACAACTATCTATAAATGTAATCAGATGCCCTCTTCTGGCCTGCAGGTTTACATGCAGATAGAGCAGTCATATACATTAAGAGTATTATCAGGAATTCAAGATCATCCTACACTACAGGGAGAGTTTGAGGCCAGGTTGATCTGTACTGGTCCCTTTCTCACGCACTTTCAACCCAGCACTTCGGAGGCAGAGGCAGGTGGATTTCTGAGTTTAAGGCCAGCCTGGTCTACAGAGTGAGTTCCAGGATAGCCAGGGCTACACAGAGAAACCCTGTCTCAAAAAACTAAAAAAAAAATAGATAAATAAATAATAATAAAAAATAAAGATTACCAAATTAAGGTTAGACATGACATCTTTAGTCCCAATACTCTTGGGAGGGAAAAACAGGCATATTTCTGTGTGTTCTAGGCTAGACAGGGTTATATAGTGAGACCTTGTCTCCAAAAATAAATAAATATTACCAAATAAAAGTAATTTCTATGAACTATGAAGACAGATCAGCAGGTAAAGACAACTTGCTGTTGAGCCTGGCAACCTAAAGTGTACCCCTGGATCCACATAGTGGAAGCAGAGAAGTGACTCCTATAGGCTGTCCTCTGACCTCTATACATATGCTGTCTTGCACATGTATACATATAAATAAGTAGAAGTAACAAAAATGCTTTTTTAAAAAAGTATTTCTAGGGGCTAAAAAGATAGCTCAGCAGTTAGGAGCACTTGTTGCTCTTTCAGAGGATCTGGATTTGGTTCCCAGCACCTACACAATGGCTTGCCACAATCTCTAATTCTAGCTAAAGAAAATCCAGTGCTTCCTTCTGTCCTCCATGGGAATGACACACCAATCAATGGTTGTAGCTGGTCTTTGCTACTTTGTGGGTTCTTCTTTTCCCACCTTTATCTACCAGCTTCATGCCGTATCACTAGATAGGAAAGAGAGACTAGAGGGGGGGAAACAGGGACTCCCTAATCTACTTTCTTTCTTCTTGTGTTTCTTCTCTGAGCCCAACTACTAACAAACCACAACCATCCCCCTGAACAGCCAACAATCCCACCTACGGGGCTCTAGCATTTATACACCCTCGGAGAAGATATTCCAGAATTCCAAATGTCACACAATCACAGAAACTATCTGCAGCTGGCCTCTGCTAGAGCAGGCATCAAATCCTAGTCAGCTGCTGCAGACAGTCCCATAACCCCACACCTGGGATTTAAAAGCACATTCTTATGCTGTTTCTCTATTTTCTAAAGAAACCAAATATCCAGTCACTACACATAGTGGACACATACATGCAGCAAAACATGAACACATATATTTTAAAGTTGAAGATGATGATACATTTTTATGCTGTGTTTTATTTTTTCCAAGACAGGGTTTCTGTGTAGACCTTGCTGGCCTCGAGCTCACAAAAATCTGTCTGCCTCTGCTAGGACTAAAGGCATGGGCCCCTAATGCCCAGTGTGATAATAATACATTTTTAAAAGTACTTCCAGGAGAGCATTGGTTACAACTATAATCTCAACACTATGAAGGCTGGCTACGCATCCACCGTCTCCCTTAAAAAGGGGAGTTGGGAAATCTCTAGAAATACAAACCAGGCAAAATTCATATCAGTTTTATAGCCATTCTACCATATTATTAAGTCACTATATATTAATATTTATATTCACATCTACTATACAATATATTTCCAATTGAAAAATATACTTAATACTTAGAATTTATAAATTTACCTGCTAGTCACAGAATTCAAATTATACTGTAAAATTACCTAAAAAGTCAAATTTCTGTATGTTAACTCCTAGTTTTCAATTAACAGGTCTTTTTATTCCTATACAAAAAACTCTGGATGCCAGATTTAGAGGAACACATCCCCCATCTCACCCCCATCCTGCTTTTCAGACACGGTCCCTCTATTTAGTCCTGGCTGTCCTGAAACTTGCTATGCAGACCAAACTGGCCTGGAACTCACAAGAGATCATCCCACCTCTGCCTCCCTAAGATTAAAAGTGTGTGCCATCACACCCAGCTTAGGAGAAAAGCGCAGCCTGTTCATTTCCTACTTTCTAATTCCAGATTTGGGGGTTGGAGGAGGTCCAAAACTGTTTTGTTTTTTTTTTTATGAATTATGAATATACAGCGTTCTGACTGCAAGTATGCCTGCAGGCCAGAAGAGGGCACCAGATATTTTTATAGATGGTTATGAGTCACCGTGTGGTTGCTGGGAACTGAATTTAAAACCTCTGGAAGAGCAGCCAGTACTCAACCTCTGAGCCATATCTCCAGCCCCAAGACAGTGTTTCTTTGTGTAGGCCTGGCTGTCCTAGATCTAGCTCTGTAGATCAGGCTGGTCTAGAACTCAGAGATCCAACCACCTCTACCTCTGCCTCTGCCTCCAGAGTACCAGGATTAAAGATATTCTCACTGCCGCCACCACCACCTGGCCAAAATTTTTTTTAAATGAGATTAAGCCAGATTACAGTTTACACCTATAAACCCAATGCCCAGGAGAGTAAGGCAGGGCAACTGCCAGAAGATCAAGGCTATGTAATGAGTTATTGGCCAGCTTGGGCTACAGGGTGAAACTCTTATCTATCTCCCATTGTGGTAGGTAGGACACATTTTAATCCCTGAGCCCCAGGAGACAGAAGTAGATGAGTCTGTAAGATTGAAGCCAAGCTGGTCTACAAGGTGAGTACTATGCCAGCCAGAGCTGCAATAACCCCGTCTCCAAGGATGGGGTGGGGAGGATTTATCGTAAGAGAAGCTGTTGCTCTGCATCTGAAAGATAAAAGTATTGAGGGCTGGGCTGGAGAGACTGCTCAGTGGTTAATGGCACTGGCTGCTCTTCCAGCAGATCCTGGTTCAATTCCCAGCACAGTTCACAGCTCTGTATTTTTCACTATTGTCTTTAATTCCAGTTCTAGTGAATCCAATGCCTACTTCTGACATACATGCAAACACAAAACTACCCATAAACATGTAAAAAAAATTAAACTAAATGTTTTCTAAGTCAATATTTGTATTTGTAATATATACTAAATATTTAACATTAATACTAAGAAAATTTCCCAGTCTCATTAGTATCTTGCATTTATCTTCTCTTCAAGCCACTTACATATTCAAGTATCTAACCCAAAAATATAACCAATTATAGTCAATATTCTCTATATATTAATTTTCTTTGTATATTTCTCTACATATTAAATCCACATCCACATCAAAATTTTGAAAATCAAGAATCTCACCCACTGGTGGTAGCACTTGCCTTTAATCCCAGCACTTGGGAGGCAGAGGCAGAGGCAGAGGCAGAAGCAGGAGGATCTCTGAGCTCCAGGCCAGCCCAATCTACAGAGTGAGTTTCAGGACAACCAAGGCTATATACAGAAGAACCCTGTCTCTAAAAACCAAACTTGAATAAACTTCAAACCCTGTTTCTCACTAGATGGGCTGTAGAGAGGGCTTACCATCTGAACCGGTGCTGCTCTTGCAGAACTCGGGTTCAGATCCTTGTACCCATGGCAGGCAGCTCACAGTGGCCTGTAACTGAGTTCCAGTGCCATCCTACCCTTTAGTCTTCGGCCTTAAAGTGTGCCAATGCTCATGCTCACATACCAGCACACATGCACAAATACAAATAGCAAAAATAAAAAACCTTTAAAAATTCAAAAACTAAAAACAGAAAGGCCCCAATAGAAAGCTTCTCCAAGCCCTCTCATTGGCATGTCTATAATTTAGAGTCTCCTGAGTTCCAGTCCAGCCTGATATATACTGAGGCTGTCTCAAAAATGGATAAAAATCTATACGAATTGCAATTAACATATCAGATATAGATATAAGCTAGGTGTTGGTAGCGCACGTGCGCCTTTAATGCCAGAGCTCGGCAGAGGCAAGCAGATCTGAGTTTGAAGCCAGCCTAGTTTACGGAGTGAGTTCAATGACAGCCAAGGCTACATATAGAAACCCTGTCTGGAAAAACCAAAAGTGAATGAATGAATATGAATGAATGAATTAACGAATGGGGCTTTAAGGAGATAACGAAGCATATTTTTTACCTAACTGGAATTTTTTTTCTTTACTTAAATTTAAGACGGTATTAGGATATTGTAATGCTAGGATAAGTGAAATACGCGGTAGCACCCACCCTCGCCCCCAGTTACCCTCAGGAGTTTGCAGACCTGGATGGTTTAGGGTAGACAGCAGGCACTGCAGAGACTGAGGGCGAGTACTTGCTAAGATGCGAGGGAAGGAACCCTGGGCCTTGAGCATGCTAATGCTAGGCCAGGTTCTGCCACTGAGCTACACCATCCTGTCCTTCAAGGCACATCCCCTTGAAAGCAAAAGGAAGATATGGATCATTCTTTTAAGGGAACAAGTCCGCTGCTGAAATTCCTCAAGTTCATTCCCAATTCACCCCTTTGACAACAAAATTTTGTCCCACAAGACCATCAACCCAGACGCCGCCGGCCCCCTTGACCCCGCCCCCTGCGATCTCAGCGCGCTCACGAAGTTAGCCCGCGGCGACCAGCTTCAAGCGAGGACAGAAATCCTGCGGCGCCCTCACGCCAAACCGCAGCCCCCGCAGCCTTTTTGTTTCCTCGCGCCTCACTGCAGACTCACCAGGCGGATGAAGCCGAAGCCTCGGTCGCGGTTGATAAAGACCTCGCTGGGCTCTCCGTAGCGCTCAAAGAGCCGCTTGAAGTCCTCCTCCGTGATGTCAGTGGGCAGGTTACCCACGAAGAGGCGGCAGCGCTGCGTGTATGTCTTCTCTCCCGGCTTGAGGAAACTCTTGATGTCGATGGTGAAGCCCATCTCCTCGTCCGGCTGCTCCTCTGAAGGCGCGGGTGGCGGTGCCTGCTCGCCGGCCAGCGTCAGCGCCATGGCCGCCGCGGCCACCGGTTCGCTCTCTCCGGCCGCCGACTCCAGGGCGCGAAGACGAGCCGGATTTTTCTCAATACGTACTTGCTTCAGGTTTCCTCTTAACATCATCTTAGCAAGTTCGCTTGGGATGCTGGATGCGGCCTAGGCTTCGATGTACACACGTCTCCACATGTATCTATGGAAACGAAGCAAGGAAAGCCAGGTAACGGAGGGGAGCCCAGCCTCCCCGCAATCACGCCCGCGGTGGCCGAATGCTCAAAATGGCGCTGCTTCAAACTGCAGTTGGAAGAAGAGACGCGGGCAAGAGTCCCGCCCCTCCACGGTGCGCCTGCGCAAATCCCATACCCGCGAACCGTTTGCTAGCATGGCGCGTGCGCGTACTGTGGCGAACCGTAGAGTTCTCTCCTGGGGACATCGCAACCTAAGATAGTGGATGCTATTGAGGGAGAGGGTTGTTTTGTTTTCTTGCCTTTTGCATCTGGATGTGTATGGACGTATATATCCGGGACTGGCCTTAGCTTTCGATCCTGCGGCCACAGCCCTGGGACACCTAGGTCAGACACTGCATGTGAGGAACAAAATATATCTGTGCAGTACGGTGTGAAAATACAGTAATTTAGGGAGTGTATTTGCCCTTTTAAATATCATTGAATGGTTAAAGGAAAACTTGTATGTTATCAGCACTGGATACACTAGAGAGGAAGATATGCCGTTCAAGGTCAGACTGGGCTACACAGCAAGGTGGTATTTAAAAAAGATGAAGAAAAAAATGCTTCCTTTCATTTTTCTTCAGGCAGGGTTTCTCTGTATAGCCCTAGCTGTCCTCGAACTCAGAGATCCACCTGCCTGTGCTGGAATTGAAGGCATGAGCATATTTTGTAAATAGCATTTAATAAAACAATTTTTCCAGCCAATTAAAAACACATTTTGACCGGTATGGAAGCTTACACCTGTAATCCTAGCTAGCATTTAGGAAGCCAGAAAAACCTGACAAAATAATAAAGCTTTTAACATCATATTTCCTGATTAAGCAATCCAGTTTTATTTTTTCAGCGCTGGGAAATGAACTCAAGCCTTTGCACATGCCAGTACTGAGCCCCACAGCCCCACAATCCAATTTTCTGAAACAATGGTGATTTTGTTTTGTTTGGTCTCTTTGTAGCCCAGGCAGTCCTGGAACTCTCTACATAGACAGAGCTGGCCTTGAACTCACAGAGATCCTCCTGCCTATGTTATCTCTGCCTTTCTGCTCCACTGCCTCTACCTTCCAAGAGCTGTGTTTAAAGGTTCATACCACCCTGGCTGTGTTGTGGATTATTAACCTCAGAGAAGAATTCCCTGGAATAGATTATAAAATTAATACAATCAGACCATGAACTCCTATGGACCAGACACCAGACTTAAGTATCACAAACTTATTCTGTAAGGATTCCGGAAGCAAAAGGTTTAAGATGTGTGGGCAATTCTGAATCTCTCACCTCAACCCTCTCCCATACAGCTCCCAGCATAGACAAGGTGAATCTTCGAAGACCACAGAAAGTAACTAAACTCACATAACCACTCTACAAGGTGCTCATCGGCTTCTCATGAAAGAAAACTTTTTTTTTTTTTTTTTCAAAACAATATGAAACTCAGAAGCTGGAGAGATGGCTCAACTGTTAAGGCACCAGTTGTTCTTGCAGAGGACCTGACTTTCAACTCCCACGTGGCTGCTCACATCCCAGTTGTATGGATCTGATACCCTCTTCAGGCCTTGGGCACAAGGCACACACATGCTACACATATATACACACAAAACACTCATACTTACAAAATAACATTTTTTTAATTGGGAAAAATATTAAACCTATTCTTTTTTTAATATTCATTTATTTTATTTATACGAGTACACTGTCATTGTCTTTAGACACCAGAAGAGGGCATCTGATCCCATTACAGATGGCTCTGAGCCACCATGTGATTGCTGGGAATTGAACTCAGGACCTCTGGAAGAGCAGTGAGTGCTCTTAACTGCTGAGCCATCTCTTCAGCCCATGAAACCTATTCTTAAATGTTAAAGTAAAATAAAAATAATGTTCACACAGAATCTTTTATGCAAATCTTCCTAGGAGATTTGTTTGTGGCCAGATCTCCTAGACTTTAACCTGGCTCACTATAGAGCTGAGACTGGCCTTGAAATTATGATGCTATTCCTTCACCATTCAAGTGCTAGGATCATGAATGGGTATCATCATACCTAGCTACAGCAGGTAAAGAGATGCTCTACTTTTTTTTTTTTTTTTTGAGACAGGATTTCTCTGTATAGCTCTGGCTATCCTGGAACAACTCCCTCTGTAGCCTCAAACTCAGAGATCCACCTGCCTCTGCCTCCTAAGTGCTGGGATTAAAGGCATGTTTCTAAAGGTAACAGAAACAGAGACAGTTTATTAAGAAACAAAAAAGCTATAGGGCATGGTACTTGGGAAGCAGAGGCAGGCAGATCTCTGTGAGTTCAAGGCCAGCCTGGTTTACAGAGCTAGTTCCAGGACAGCAAAGGCTACACAAAGAAACCCTGTCTCAAAAAAAAAAAAAAAAAAGAACAGGGCACTGCCAAAGTGGGTGTGTGAGTGGGAAAAGACATGCGCATAAGCCTAAATGACATTATTGTGGTCACAGACTACTCAGAAATAAAACTACTGGTAGAGGTAACACAATGACTCACAAAGCTCTGCGGTAGCTGGGCACGGTGGCATACACCTTTAATGCCAGCACTGGGGAGGAAGAGGCCTGTAGAACTCTGTCAGTTCCTGGCCAGCAAGGACTAAAACAGGCATATGAAACTGTCTAGTGCAAGTGAGTATACAACTATCAAACAGTGCTTGTCGAGCCTGACAGACTTGTATAATAAGAGGCTGAAGGCAACTTAAGTTACTGCTGAAGTCAGGCTCGGTGCCTCACGGTGGTCATCCTACACTCAGAAGGCTGAGATGGGGGGACGGCTGAGACGGAGACCTGCCCAGGCTCCAGAGTGAGTTACAGGGCAGCTGGGACTAGAGTGAGACACTGTCTCAGAAAACAAACAAAGCTGCAGAGACTGCTCAGTGTTTAAAGTGTGCTGTTTGCTCTTCCAGAGGACCTAGGTTTAATCCCCAGCGCCCACATGGTTCACGATTATCTGCAATTCCAGTATTAGGACACTAGCTCTGGCCTCACAGGCCTGCATATGGTGCATAGACATACAAACAGACAGGCAAAATACCCATTCTCTTAAAAATGAAATAAGTCAACTAGGAAGATATATACTATCCAAGTTAAGTTAAAAGTGCTGAAGAGATGTCTCAGTAGTTAAAGGCACTGTCTGCTCTTCCAGAGGTCCTGAGTTCAATTCCCAGCACCCACATGGTGGCTCACAACCATTTGTAATGGGATCTGATGCTCTCTTCTCCCATCTGCTGCATGTCCACCTGCATGCCAGATTCTAATCCCCAGCTACCCTCTACATTCCTCAGTCTGCTCCAGTTTCTGTCATCTCTTCTAGTTGCTCCAAAGCCTTCGGTGAACTGAGACTTTAGAAACTATCAGCAAATTCCTCCAGCCTCATTTTTTTCCTGATTGTCCTGCTGCCTTCTGCTTTAACTGCAGCTGGTCTCCTGTGAGGACTGCTTCTTTCTCTCTAGAAACTACTGGGTGTGACTGAAGATTACCCATCTGTAATCAGCCTTTGACAGTTGAGATAGGGGAACAAACATACAGCCAACATGGATGACAAAGAAAATTCCCATCCAAGATGGGCTACAAGGATAAATTAGCGGGGAGGTGGAGGCACACATGTTTAATCCCAGCCCTTGGGAGGCAGAGGCAGGTGGATCTCTGAGTTCTAGAACAGCCAGGATTTCATAGAGAAACCCTGTTTCAAAAAAAAACTTAATTAATTGATTTATTAATTAATTTACAAATAGATGTTTTATATTTCATGTCACAGGACTTATATGTGAAATATGTCATTTCTCAACTTTGAGACCATTTTTTTCCTTTGACAAAAATTCTAAGTCACAAAGTCCATTCCAACATCATTCTCTAGCTTACTTTGTATGATATCTATTAATGCAGGTATCTTGTCGGGCCGGAATGTATAGATCCTCCCCTTCTTTCCTAAACTGGTTTATCCAGTTATCTTCTTCCTCAGAGCATCACTTCTCTCTGCCCTCACTTGTAGCTGGTAACATCCAGTCTATTTTTTTTTTCCACTGAAGAAAAGACACTTTGCCAGGTTAAAGCTACCTCATTAGCACAAGGACCAGCTTACTGCCACTCTTCTGTCCCCAAGAATAAAATGCCAAGGTTTTCTCTATGGTTACTAGTTTTATCCTTTTGTCTTGTTCTTTGTTTGGGAAGTTAATCTACCTGATCTAAACTGAGCAATTCTTGATCTGTTCTGGAGCTATTGTTCACTAGATGGCAAGTAAGCAATATCAGGCTTAATGTGTCTAAGGGTGGGTGTGACAGTGAGTGCCAGTAATCACAGCACTTAGGACTAGAGGTTGAAGGGTCAATTCAAAGTCATTCTCTGCCTCCTGGCAAGTTCAAGGACTGCATAAGAAAGACCCTGTCATGCTGGGCAGTGGTGGCACACACCTTTAATCCTAGCACTTGGGAGGCAGAGGCAGGTGGATTTCTGAGTTTGAGGCCAGCCTGGTCTACAGAGTGAGTTCCAGGACAGCCAGAGCTATACAGAGAAACCCTGTCTCGAGGAAAAAAAAAAAAAAGGAAAGAAAAAGAAAGACCCTGCTTCAAACCAACACTCTAAATCCCCACAAAACAACCTGTTCAGACCACAGCTCTTAGCTGTCCCACTTGACACTCACCCAGTCCTTTCCAATTCATGGAGGCGCTATCTTGCATTCATATTATGAAACCAACAGT
This sequence comes from Rhynchomys soricoides, assembly GCA_019843965.1. Lineage (NCBI taxonomy): Eukaryota > Metazoa > Chordata > Mammalia > Rodentia > Muridae > Rhynchomys > Rhynchomys soricoides. The sequence goes on along the minus strand of JADRCH010000170.1, from coordinate 180,807 downwards.
GTAAGGTTCATATTGAAGCCTTAAAAAATAAAAAAGCAAAACAAAAACCACATACTCGGTATCCAGCCAGCAAATATTTTTGGTTCTGTCTTGAAAAGATATCCCAGGTGGAAGAGATGGCTCCATGGTTAAGATCACTTACTACTCTGGCAGAGGACCCAGTTTAGTTCTAAGCATCAACAGGGTGGCTGACAATCACTTTAGCTCTAGTGCCAGGGAATTTGAAGAAGCTCTCTTCTGCCCTCTTGGGCACCTGCATACATATAGTGCATATAAACCTTTATAGGCTCATGCAAATACACATAAGTAATAAACTGTTGCTTAAAAAGATGCCCTGTATATTCTACACTGACTCATCTTCTGCTAGGTACTAATTATTATCTGATAATGACTATTGTGCTTTGAGACATATTCCTGGTTCTGTCCTTGCCCTATTAGGCAATATAGTCACTCAAAATCACTAGCTCCATTCCATCAGTATGTGACCATATTTGGGAAGAGGATCTCTAACAAGAGAGAATTAAGATTAAATAAACTCAAAAGGATGGAGATAAAATCAACACAACTAATGTCATTAGGAGAAGAAAAGATGATGACACACCCCAAAGACATGGAAAAGCAGAGAAAACAGCCATCTGTCCTCTGAAGAGATCTCAGGAATAAAGCAACCCTGCTGGCAGCCTAACCAGTACCCTAGCTTCAAGCACCAAGGATCATATTTCTGTGTTTAACCCACTAAGTCCGTGGTGCTTTTAAAAACTTTTAGGAAGTTATTTATTTTTAGGTGTGGGTATGTTTTCTGCACATATGTCAATGCACCACTTGTATACTTGGTGCATGGAAGAGGATGTCAGATCCCCTGGAACTGGAGTTAGAAGATTCTTGACAACCATGCAGGTTCTGGAGTTGAACCCAGGCCCTCTGGAAGAGCAGCCAGTGCTCTTAACCACTGGGCCACCTCTCTGGCCCCAGTCTCTGGTACTTTTTGTTACCTGGTACTATTTGTCTCCCCCCACCCCACCCCCAGAGCTGAGGACTGAACCCAGGGGCTTGCGCTTGCTAGGCAAGCACTCTACCACTGAGCTAAATCCCCAACCCTTGTCCCTGGTACTTTTAAAAAACAAACAAACAAACAAAAAATAAGCTGGTAGTGGTGCACACACCTTTTAAAAATCCCAGCACTTGGAAGATGGAGGCAGGTGGATTTCTGAGTTTGAGGCCAGCGAGGACTACACTAAAAAATTCCAGGATGGTCAGAGATAGACAGAGAAGCCCTGCCAAAAAAAAAAAAAAATAAAATAAAAAACCCAGAACAAACAAACCAAAAAAACCCATTGTGTTTACTTAGAAGCATTCAGAATGATTACAAAACAGCTGCAATTTTTTTATGACTGTAGAACAATAATTATTTTTATATAAGTTGCATCGGGGACACCTGAGCCTGGTGTGTGTGTGTGTGTGTGTGTGTGTGGGAACTATTATCTCTAGATATAATTAGTTTGTCCTGTGCACCATCAAGGATCTGTTTTAAATTTCCATGCCAATTTACAACCCCCAGACTGTACCAGTCAAGGTTAGTGGTACAGTTAGTTAATACCACCAGAATGGAGATATCCAAAACCACGTCTGTAGTGTGTTAGCTATACAGAAAGACAATGTGCAATTTAAAAAATGAACCTTACAGTCTTACATTTACATATTTTTTGTTTGTTGTTTTCTTTTTTTTCTTTAAAAGGGGTGAGTTTTCAATGGGGGTGTCTTAAATATTACATAGACAAGAACCAACAGTCATCACCATCTTTTTCTTCTTCCTCATCCTCTTTGTCTTCCTCTTCCTCTTCTTGTTCTTCTCAGGCCTGAATGCCCCCTTTGTCTCTGCGTCAAGTTTCCCTTTAGCCTTGTAGGCATCAATGTTCTTTTCATATCTTTCCTTTAGCTTAACAGCCTTCTTTTTCTTAAGACGATTGTTATCTGCAGCAGTGTTGTTCCTCACTGTTCTGTGATAAAAACTCCTGATGAGATATAACACACACATCTACTCACCCCAGAGAGGAAGCCTCTTACAGACCAAAGTATGGATGCCACCAAAATCCATCTTGGTGAACCAATGAGTTTTATTGGTGTTACTTTAAGGAGCAGAAATGACTCAAAGACAGCTACATCACCATGGAATATCCCAGCATGGATGACAGCTCACAAAAGCTGAGAACTGGGAGCTCACTGCACAGCTTGCAGGCAGCTCAACAAGATGGAGAATGTTCTTTCCAGGTGGCTCAGTTGGTCTGAAGCATTTCCAGGCAGCTTGGCTGGTTTCTACTTCTTCCTGGCAGCTGGTCTGCTCTCAAGTCTTTGTAGCTTGACTTATCTGAGTCTTCTTTGCAGCTCTGTTTCTTCAGTCTTAGAGGGACCCAACTTTTATTGCCTACTCTTGGCAGGAAGGGGCATAGTGAATGTGGTCAATTTCAGGGACTTCCTGAAGCTCCTTTGAGTGTGCTTTTAACCTTCTTGTTTGAGGAGCTTCTCTGCAGGATGGAATATTTCAATCTTGAGAAAACTGTCACACAACACAGATCTCTCCCAGTTTTTTGCCAGTATCAGCAATAGATTAGCCAGGATGTTCTTTGATTTTGGGACAATACTCAGAAGAAAACAAGAAGACCTACATAAGGCTTTTGTTTGTCTTTGGGGTTTTTTGGAGACAGGGTTTCTCTATGAAGCCCTGGATATCCTAGAACTTGCTTTATTTTTTGTTTTGTTTTGTTTTTAGAGAAGCATTCCTGTTTAATGGTAAAGCTCAGCACACTCCAGCACCAGGACTGGCATGGAGTCAAAGCAGCAGGGCCATCTGGGTGACTCCATGGAGCCTCACATGGCGAAGAAGACGAAGATGGTGACCATCAAACAGAAGAGTCCCATGGCCTCAGACAGGGCAAACCCCAGAATGGCATAGGAGAAGAGCTGCTGCTTGAGAGACAGGCTCCTGGCATAGCCAATAATCAAGCTACCAAGCACTGTGCCAATGCCAGCCCCTGATCCAGCCACACCAACTGTGGCAGCCCCAACACCAATAAACGTGGCTGCTCTGTCAATGTCCCAGGAAATAACACTGGTCTGGAATTCCCATCTGGCCACCTGGAGAGGGAGATGCTGCAGGAAGGCTCTTTAGATGGGGCCTCTGGTATACTCAGGAGGGAGGCAGACACAGGCCTGTTTGGTACAGGAGCAGATCAGAACTGGAGAAATGAGCAGTGCTTTGGTGGTCTGCATTTTTCAATCTGGGAAAACCTTGGTCCTGTTTTGTTTTGTTTTCCTTTTCTTTCTTCTTCTTCTTCTTTTTTTTTTTTTGGTTTTTCGAGACAGGGTTTCTCTGTAGTCCTGGCTGTCCTGGAACTCACTCTGTAGACCAAGCTGGCCTGGAACTCAGAAGTCCACCTGCATCTGCCTCCCAAGTGCTGGGATTAAAGGTGTGCCCCACCACTGCCCGGCAAGACAGGGCTTCTCTATGTAGCTCTGGATTTCCTGGAATTTGCTTTCTGGACTAGGCTGGCCTAGAACTCACGGGGATCCACCTGCCTTTGCCTCAAATGCTGGGATGAAAGGCTTGCACGACTGCATGCATGGATTTTCCCTTTTCCTGTACCGACATGGGGTCCCACCTCTCTAAGCACATCTTAGAGAACTCTGAGAAGCTTACCCAAGCATTGGGGTACTTCTTGTGCTCCTCCCAGAAAAAAAGGATTGCATAGATTTGTGTATTCAGTTGATTTTCCTGTCCAACTCTCACCAGGCATTTGTCTCTATAGAGGTCAATGAACTGCAATTCCTGGTAAAATTGACTTCAAGTTTTCCTCTGACCTCCCTATACTTGCAGACGAACCAAGTTCACTTTCCAGCACCCACAACCAGAAGCTCATAACTGTCTGTACCTCCAGTTCCAAATAAATAAACAGATAGATAGATAGATAGATAGATAGATAGATAAAGATAAATTAGTCAATCTGTCTCTGGGCCTGTCTGATTGGGGCCTAGAGAACACTGATTAGGTGAGACCAGCCAACCTTTTGTTCAAAGAGTCAGACATCAGAATGTTTTTTTTATAATGGCACCAAGATAATATTTACCTTCTCACTGTTTTCTTCCCTGTGTCCAAGTGTGGTGACATTTTCCTGCAATTTCAGGATTTGGCAGGTTGAGGCAGGAAGACTGCCACAGTTTGAGGGCAACCTTATCTACACAATGAGTTCAAAATCCAGCTTCACCTCCAGTCAGAAGACACTCCTACCCCCATTCTCTCTCTCCATTCTGTGACATACACATCTCCACCCCCACCCCTCACAAAAAAGTAATAGAAATCAGGAAAAAAATCATACCAACTAATTTCTCTCTCTAATTTAAAAGGGTTTTAGGGGAGCTAGAGAGATGGCTCAGAGATTAAGAACACTGTCTGCTCTTCCAGAGGTCCTGAGTTCAATTCCCAGCAACCACATGGTGGCTCGAAACCATCTATAATGAGATCTGGTGCCCTCTTCTGGCCTGCAGGTATACAAGTAGGCAGAATGCTATATAATGCATAAGAAGTAAACTTTTTAAAAAATTTGTTTTTGTTTGCTTTTTTGAGGTGGTGGTGATGCAAGCCTTTTTTATCCCAGCACTCAGGAGGCAGAAGTAGGAGGATCTTTGAATTTGAGACCAACCTGGTTTAAGTACCTCTCTGCTCGGGGTAGGGGTGGAGGATGGACACCCAGCCATCAGCATACCTCTATAGGGAGGCAGGGCAAAGTCTGAAACAGGAAGTCCACAATGGTTCCAGATCTCCTCTCTGGGTACCTGGGAACCACCAGTATACCGCAGGGAGGAGTCAGGAACCCTGGGGTCCAGGGTTTACCTTTCCCTTTGGGTGTCTGTACACACCAGGCTAAGAGGGGAGAGGCAGTGCAGGACTAGCTGAATCCAGTTTGATTGGGAACAAGAGCCAAGTGTACCAGTGGAGCTAGGAAGATCGAATGCATTCCTCTGGAGTCTTAGGCACTGTTCTTTAGTGGAAGGCCTGCTGTGATACTTAATGAAGCAGTTCTCTGAGGTTCTTGCTTGTTCACATTGGTTTAATGGTGGATGTAACTGCATACACTTTATTTAAAGTGAACCAGGGTGTACTGGCTGATTTGTATGTTAACTTGACACAAGCTAGAGTTATCACAGAGAAAGGAGATTCAGGTGAGGAAATGCCTCTCATGAGACCCAGCTATAAGGCATTTTCTCAATTAGTGATCAAGGGGGGGAAGGGCCCATTGTAGATGGTACCATCCCTGGGCTGGTAGTCTTGGGTTCTAGAAGAGAGCAAGGTAAGCAAGTCAGTGAGTAATATCCCTCCATGGTCTCTGCATCAGCACCCTGCTTTCTGACCTGCTTAAGTTCCAGGCCTGACTTCCTTTAGTGATGAACAGCAACGTGGAAGTGTAAGCTGAATAAACCCTTTCCTCCTGAACTTGCTACTTGGTCATGATGTTTGTGCAGGAATAGAAATCTTGAGACACAGATATAGTTGCACAAGCCTTTAATTCCAATATTCTTGTGAAGAAGGGGCAGTTAGCTCTTTGTGAGTTTGAGGCCAGTCTGATCTTTATATTAAGTTCTAGACAGTGAGGCCTCATATTTAAAAAAAAAAAAAAAGTTTTACAATTAAACACGTGATGTCAATAATTTCCCTCCAATATTGTAAATTCCAGGAGTGGGGCATGGAGTGTTTCGGGGGGGGGGGGACAGGGGGAAAAAAACCGACCCTATTTTCACCAAAGAATATCAGCAATAAAGGGACTTGGACCCATTATTTATTTCCCGTTGAAATTGGTATACAGGATACTGATTCCCAAGAGGCAGAACACTACAAATGGATCAGATTTCCTACCACCTTCATCTGAATGCCAGTCATAAACCGAGTTTATCAAGCTATATATAGTTTTATATTCAAGTCATGGAGCAACCCTGTCCTGGGAAGTATTTCAACAATAAGTATGTGGATAGTGGAGAGGATCACTCCAACAGCAGAACAGTGTTATTTCCACACTGGTGTTCTCAGCACAACACCAAATCAAGACAGCAAGGAGAACTAAGACCCTTAAAGCCTTAGAGAATCCAGGCTTGGTTCCTAGCACTCAAACAGTAGCTAACAAACATCTGTAACTTTAGTTCTAGAGGTAACACCCGCTTCTAGCCTCTGCAGGCACCAGGTACACACATGGTACATTTAACATACATACAGGCAAAACACTCCTACACATAAGACTAAAAAGTGTTATATTTTCTAAAGTATCCTCATAGACCTCTGAGTGTAAAGTGACATTTTGGAGATATCACAAAGCTGCATTTACATTAAAACCAGCCAGTTTCTATCTATGAAAATAGCACATTATAGCTCAGGCTGGCCTAGAACTCATTATGTATCCCAGGTTGGCCTTGCATTAAATCCTCCTGCCTCACCTTCCCTAGTGCTGAGATTACAGCTGCGGGCCACCAACACTCATTCAGCTGCAAGCCTAAATAATTAAAAGCAGCTTTCTTTTGGAGATGGGGTTTCATAAACCCAAGGGTGGCTTCACACTTGCTGTTTGCTTCTACCACCTGAATGCTATGATTACAGGCCTGCTGCCACATGGCTAATGCAGTCTGTAGATCAAACCCAGTTTTTTGTGTGCTAGGCAAGCATTCTACTAACCAAACTACATCCTCTGCCTGGAAAAGTATAATTTACCTAGAATAGTTTTGGTGGGTATTTTAGAAAATACTGTCACAGAGCAACATGACTGAACCTCAAGTGCTCCCATGCAGAAGGAAGCTGTCGGCTCCCTGCCAGCAGGCCTAGACAAGAGGAGAGAATCTGGTCCAGCTGAGTCTGTCTGGGGCCGAGCTTGATGGCAAGTGTAGATGGCCCAAAAGAAACACACCAGGCCGGGAGTCTTGTCGAAGCAGGAACTCAACTTAATTGTATCAGCCTCTTGCTTATATAGAGAAGGCAAAGGGGGTAGGCACTTAGGTATGGGGAGAGATGACGTAGGAGGAAGGGAAGGGGTAACTGACAGGGCCAATAGCAAAGCTCCACATCAGCAACAGCAGGGCAAGGGAGGGCCAAACAGGTCTTGCTGAGTCACTCCTATACGGAAGTGACTGAGACAGGTCTCAGAACTTGAGCCAGGCTCGGGTTTGTCTTCAATGCCCAAACGAGGGTCAATATGGGGCCCAACACTACCATTGCCCGGGACCCCACCCTCTCGCCCTTGGGACAGCGGGAGGGGGAGAACACCCCCACTGCCGAGCTGTGGGGGTCCGGTTGCGAGCCCTGACCCAGAGTTGCTGCAGCCCCAGCTTGGCTTGGCAAAAAGGCTTCCAGTGCAGGTGGGCGGATGGGCAAGTCAGCGAGGAATCAGGGCCACTGCCACCAAAGCTGCTCTTGCTGCCAGGGTTGCTGCTGTGAACTGGGGGCCCCTGCACCTATGGCTGGGGCTGCCCCAGGCTGTGTGCAGCACTCCCCATCCATGTGCTAGGGAGGCACACCCCAGGACCCTGTTAGCATCCCTGGAGGAGCAGGGGCTGTTCTAAAGAGGAAGCCAGAGCTCTCTCCTCCATGCCAACACCAGTGCTGCACTCAACCAGGCCGTGGACAGGCAGCTTTTTGGACGTGGCGGTGTGGAGGTCTGTCACCATGGAACCAGTTGCGGCCCCAGGCCCAGGCTGGGCAGCCAAAGGGGAGCGACAACAAAAACCAAACACCCCGCTTGCAGCAAGAAGCATCTCCTTAGGTCACTGTTAATGACACTGTTTTGCAAGAAAAGCCCCAAAGAGGAAAAATAAGCTCACATATCCCTAAGAATTTAACAGATAATAAAATTAACATCAGAAATCAGAAGCAAAAGATAAAACTATCAAATTCCTGATCAGGCCAGAGATGGCCATCAAACATTTTTAGATTTGCTTCTTTGGGAAAATGCCAAATGGCTGATGAAGCTGGTACAGCAGCTCCAAGAGGGCCTGGAGGCCCAGGGAGTTGCAGTAGTGGTCATGGTTGTGGTGCTCTTGGAAGTAGGACAGGGACAAGCTGGACTCGATAGTCAAGGACATGATGATCGAGTCCCTGGAAGAGTCCTGTTTGTTCTCCCTGCCCATTAGGGAGTCTGAGATTGACTTTTTCCTGGGTACATCCCTGAAGGATTAGGCTCTAAAGACCATGCCAGTGCAGGAGCAGACAGGGGATGGCCATCAGTCCAGATAAAGGCTTTTGTTGCTTTTGGGGACTACAATGGTCACACTGAATCTTAGTGTTGGGTACTCCAAGGAGGCATACAAAAGGCCACCATCATCTTGGCCAAGCTTTCCACTTTCCCTGTGTGGAAAGGCTATTGGAGAAACAGGATTGCCAACTGCCACAGTTCTATATAAGGTAACAAGCAACTGTGCCTCTGTGTTGGTGTATCTCTTCCCTGTCCTCACAATGGTGTTGTGCCTGCTCCTGTGCCCAAGAAGCTATACTGGTCAGTCAGTATTGATGACTGCAACCCATCAGCCAGGGGTTGCCCTGCCACCCTTGGCAATTGTGTTGAGGCCACCCTAATTATAGCTACTTGGCCCCCAGCCTCTGGAAAGTGACTGTCTTCACCAAGTTTCGTTTCCAGAAATTCACTGACAATCTTGTGAAAACCCACAACAGAATCTTCATCCAGAAGATCCAAACTCCAGTTGTAGCTACCACACAAGTTTTTTGTTTGTTTTTTGAGATATGTAGCCCCAGTTGTCCTGAAACTAGCTCTGTAGACCAGGCTGGCTTTGAATTCACAGAGATCCACCTGCCTCTGCAGCCTGAGCGCCACCATTCCTAGTTTCATATAAGTAAGGGCTTTTATACAAGAAAACAAAAATGAATAAAGTCTGAAGAAAAAATTTTTTAGATTCATAGTTTCTCAAATTTCACACATGGAGTATACTTTCACAGGAAAAATTCACGTACAAGTTAACTATATATACGTACATATATATGTACACACACACATATATATATACCCTATTTTAATGTTTCTTATATTCAAATAGCTATATATTCTTTATAATTCTCATAACAAAACTAAAACATTTGTATATTACATTGAAAACAAAATCATAAAATCAATAAAACACAAATTACCTCTATTTACCACAACAAACTATTTTGCTCAAATAAAAAAAAATGTTTTAAAGAAATAAAACCCAAGAATTTGGTTTAATAGCAAATAGCCCTAGCTTACGCTGTTTGCTTTTTCTTTTTTTCCTTCTTTTTATTTTTCCAAGACAGGGCTTTTATGTAACTTGGCTGTCCTGGAACTTGCTCTGTAGACCAGGCTGGCCTAGAGCTCACAGAGATCCAACTATCTGTGTCTGAGTGCTGAGATTAAAGGCAAGCACCAGCACCTTGTGGCCTGAATATATTTTCTTTAGCTTGTTGCTTTGCTTTTAGATTTAGAACAGGAACGTTTTTTACTATTTATTTGCTATTAGTCGTATTGCTAATGATTTTCTGTAAGTTCCTCTTACACAGTGTACGGTACTGGTTACAGGTACAAACTTTTTATGACAGTGTCTGGGTAATGTGGACACTGTCATATGTAGAGCAGACAAGACATTATGTGTACAATAGTTGCACACAATTTTCTCCACCTTCTGTAACTTCATCAGTTTTATTTTCCAAGTTAGATTTTAATTTTGAATACTTAACACTATTGTTGATGTGCATTTCACTTTCTTCATGTTTACTAAGAAGATGTGACAAATGATGCCAATCTTTGCACCCATTCTCATTTCTCAGTTGATTTTTTCCTTCCCCAAAGAGTCTGCAATATAGGCAAAACACAGAGTCTTTAGAGGCTGAGTAGAGCAGCCAGGGTCTGGTGCTCTTCTCACCATTTGGAAGAATTCGTGTGTAATACGTTTCTGAAAACTTCTTGCCTGCACTGTCTTTGGGAAAATTAAAATTTCTTATTTGAGGTGGATCTTTTTTGACAAGAAATTCACGTTGTTTCATATTCAAAATTCGGGGCCATGAACCTGGATCCAAAGAAAGTACAATGGACATATCAAATTCCTCTGAATTTTTGTCTCCTAGTTGCTCTTGAAATGTATCAGAAACTGCTGCCACAGAACAAGGTAAATTCACATTTTGTTCCTCTGATGATGTATCTAGGCTACAGTTTGCTGTAACCTTTATTATCTCTGAAATCTTTTCCTTTTTTTCTGGTATTTCTCCTGTGTTTCCTGAAAGTGTACTTGATGATTCATGTAATTTTTTTTCATTTTCTTCTCTGATAGCATTCCTTTTTCTGTTTTGTAAAAGCAGTATTTTTGATTTTGCTTCCATTATCTGTAAGGAAATACATTATAATTTATTGGCATTTTAAAAGTTGAAATAAAGAAATAAGAGCAGGCAATGATTCATTATTAGCCATCAAAGACATAAAGCATACCACAGCATGCACTTGGTGTACAAGTACACATGCAGTAAAACACTCCTAAAATCAATCTTTTTTTTTGGTTTTTCGAGACAGGGTTTCTCTGTGTAGCCCTGGCTGTCTTAGAACTCACTTTGTAGACCAGGCTGGCCTCGAACTCAGAAATCCACCTGCCTCTGCCTCCGAAGTGCTGGGATTAAAGGCGTGAGCCACCACTGCCCGGCTCTAAAATCAATCTTAAACAAACAAAAACTAGGCATAGCACCTCACACCTATCAAGATGGCTATAACTGAGAGACAGTAACAAATGGAAACATGATGTGATTCAGGCAAAATTAGAACATTACTAAGGGCACAGTGGGACTTTAACATGGTGAGTGAGCTTCAGAAAGCTTTGGAAATTTACCTACCATTATTAACACACGGCCCATATAGACAAATTATATATCTAAGATCAATATATGTTCACACAACTATTCAAAGGAATATTATGGCAATAATGTGATTGCTGGGAAATGAACTCAGGACAACCACTGAGCCATCTCTCCAGTCCCCACCACATTATAACTTAAAAAACAAACAAACAAATACCTCAAAATCTTAAATGAAAGCATCAGTTACTTACCAAATTTTGTTTTTAAATGGAATCTCCCTATATGTCAGGCTAGCCTCAAAACTGTGACTCTTATTTCCTGCACTAGACATGACAGAATAGTGTCTTAATACAGTAGACAAGACTTTTTAAGACTTTTCAGTAGCCAGTTCTTTTTTGTTTTTTTTTAAGACAGACTTTCATGTAGCCCAGGCTGGCTTCAAATTTGTTTCTTAACCAAGGAAAACTTTGAACTTTTATTTATTTTGGGTAGATATGTGAATACATAAATGACGTGTAAATACACCATGGTATGAATGTGAAAGTTAGAGGACAAATCAGTTCTATCTTCTACCATGTGGTGTGCAGAGCTTTGGGGGCCGCTTGGCAGGAATCTGACACTGGGCCAGGACAGGGAAGTGGGCTTAAGGCAGGAATCTGCTTTTAGGTTAGAACAAAGAAGTAGGCTTCAGGCAAGAATATGACTTTGGGCTAGGATAGGGAAGTAGGCTCAGATATCTTGGTCATCCTGATAGGCTCTTAGAAACAGTGATCTTGGGACTTTGTTTATTGTCTTGCTTGTTCCTTAACTAGAATTGATCTTATTACTTGCATGTAATTAAACTGGTATAAAAGCAGATTGGGAAAAAATAAATTCGCCTCAGCCTCAGAACACGCTGGGGTCATGCTACAGTGTTGTCTAATTGTCTTTTTCTTTTTAATCCTAGCTCCTGCCCTGGAGAACCTGTTGACTAAGTGAGCTGGCTCAGTCAATGTGGACACCAGAGATTGAACCCGAGCCATCTCTCTAGCCTAATTCTGAATTTCTGACCCTCCAGTTTCCACCTCCTGAGTGCCAGGATTACAGGAATGTACCAACATGCCAGTGTTTATGTGGTACTTGGGATTGCACCCTGAACTTTATGCATGCTAGGGGAGCGTGCTAGGGGAGCAACATACCAATCCCTTAATTTATACATTTGGATCATCACTATTTTTTTTTTTTTTTTTGAAGTAGGGTCTCTCTACAACTCATTGGGTGTCCTGGAACTCACTAAGATCCCTTGTCTCTGCCTTCCCAATGCTGAGATTTTAAAGGCATTTGCCACCACATCCAGCATCAACAGATTTACTAAGAAGATGAGAGTTTAGCTTCCTTTCCTCTCACATGGCTCACCCCTCACATCACCCAGCAAGTTCACCACTCAAATCAACAGGATGTCTTGGGCAAAGTAATTTAAGAGACTGTCATGTATAAGCAGGATGTTGAAGAGCAGACCTAGCATCTACACACAAGATGCCAAAAGTACCCCTAAAGCCCTGACAATAGAAAATGTTCCCAAAATCACTGGCTTAGATGAGAAACATGTTTACATTTTAGGGCCATGGAGATATCTCAGCCAGTAATGCACTTGCTCTGAAAGCCTGAGGTGATGACTTGAGTTACTCCTCGGACTCAACAGGATGGTAAGGAGATTCCACAATGTTATTCTCTGACCTGTACATGTGGGTCATGGTGATCACCTGTGCTCACATGCATACATTACCCACACAATGTAGTAATTATGTATTTCATATAGAACTTAAGTATTTTCTTAAAAGTTTTGTTTTTTACTTAAGGGGGCTGTGTACCAGGAAAGGCCAGATGTCAGATTTCCTGGTGTTGGCAGTGATCCACCTGATGTGGTGGCAGGGAACTGAACTTGAGTCCTCTGGAAAAACAGCAAGAACTCTTAATCACTGATCCATCTACCCAGCTCCCTATTTTATATTTTATTTATCTATGTTATTCAGTGAAGAGCAACTAATGATGCTTTTGTCTGACGGTTGTCATCAGGGACTTAATACCAGCATATTACATGTATTTACCGGGAAATCCTCTGTTACTGAGCTATCCCCAGCCCTGTTTTTCTTAAAATGTTCATATACCACAAAGGTACTGCTTTTCTCTAAAGACCTGCTACTGATCACTTTGAAACAAGTCAAGAACTAGATATATAGGTGAAGCCTATTTTGGTTACAAATATTTCCTCATCTTTTCTTTTTTTATACTCTATGCGAAAGTCTTAGATTCTTATTCTACTATTTTTACATATGTGTTTATGTATAGTATATGTACATGTGCACATAAGTATATATGGATGCATGCACTCTTGAGCCTCTTCAGTTATAGAATGACACTAGGTGTCCTAGGCCAAACACATGGTTACATAGGCAGTCCTAATTAAAGTCCGTTAATTACAAAACAAGGTAGTTTGAATGAGATCTCCAAAAAGGCTTTGAGGTTTCAATACTCCTACCATTTCCTTGCCTACTGCTGCAGCTGCCTCCACCTCACCATCTGGAATAGGGAACCCCAAATAAATCCTTTCATCTATAAATTGCCTTAGCCATAGTATTTTATCACAACAACAGAAAAGTAAGTAATACAACAAACATGAACACAGGAAAGGGATTTGGAGGGGCAGGGGAAGTTGACAAAGTAGAAATAAGAAAGGGCAAGGAGTGAGTGTAATAAAAAGAAAATATATTACACATATGCATTATATTCATGTGTGAATTGCTAAAGAAAAAATCTGATATTCAGTCAGATCTCTAGAACATGAGGTCTTGCTTCGCAGCCTTGGCTGACCCAACTTTCTAGGTAGAATCAGGTAGCTTTGACCTCACAGAGATTTACCTGCTTTGGCCTCCTCCCTAGTGCTAGGATTAAAGGCATACACCATCATCCCTGGTATCAAAATGTAAAAGCCCAGTGTGGTGGTATACATCTAAATCTGAGTGTTCCTGCAACACGATGGGAAACAGCCACACAAGAGAATCACCAGAAGCTTGAAGGTGGTATGTTCCAGGGATCTTGTTCCAAACAAGTTAGAAGGCAAACACAGACATCTCAGGTTGTGCATTAACCCTCACACACAAGCAACTGCGTGCATGCGTGCGTGCGCACGCACACACACACACACACACACACACGGGCGGGGGGGAGGGAGAGAGGGAGAGAGAGAGAGAATGAGAATGAATTAAAGGCTGGAGAAATTACATTAGCAATTAGAGTGCTGAGAATTGGCTATTCTTCCAGAGGATCTGGGCTTGATCACTAGGTACTTACATGGTGGCTCACATCTGTCTATACCTATAGTTCCAAGGGATTCCACATTCTTTTCTGGCCTCTGAGGGCATTAAGGATGCATGTAGTGCACAAACAAGCAGGTAAAACACCTATGTACATAAAATATATCACAAAATAAAACAAAGAATTACCTCTTTATATTCATCAGCACAATTCTGGCAGCAGAATCTCTTCTGCTGACCTGTAATCAGGATGCTGTGTCCAGTACTCTTGGGCATATACTTGCTACATTGTTCACAGCAGTTCATTATTAGACCATTGGTCACTCTGTATTCATTAAAGCAATTGTTACTGCACAGTTTATGTGTTATACTGTTAACACTGATTTCATGGCGAACCTAAAAGAAAACAAAATTTCTTAAGACAGTATTTTACAACGTATTGCCTTACAGTATTTAGACTTCTGCCATATTAGTATCCGGGAAGCAGATAAAGAGAATCGTTATCCACATTTAGAATGTGCAGTAAGATGGTTTGAAAGCTGGAACAGATAAATTTATGTCCTTGATCTGAATGGCTCCCAAAGCTACTCAACATCAGATTTATTACCAAGGACAATGTAAAACAAAGGACTGCCTGAGTGTATGGTTCTTCCTCCTGAAATGTATCAAACCATTTGTTCCACAGATTCCTGTAGATCTGTTGCCTCCTTCATTGTCCTGAAATTACTGAATTATCACAACTAATTCCACAAAAACAGACACGATGAGGGAGTAGGTGTGTGTGTGTGCGCGCGTATCTATCTTTTATGGGTCGGGGGAGGGGAATCTCTTTAGTACATAGTATTGTGTCCTGGAACTCACTATGTGTAGATGAGGCTGGCCTCAAATTCACAGAGATCTGCCTGCCTCTGCCTCCCAAATGCTGGAATTAATTAAAGGTGCTCCCCACTGCTCAGCAGTAAATTTTTTAAAGAGAATTGCAACATCCTTGGTAGCCCTTCCAATCTGAGTATTTAGGGTATGGACACTGGGTAGATGGCAGAGCTTATACTAGCACTGAAAAAGTAACATTTCTATGAGTAACAGTAACAGTATGAAGAACAGACCTCTCCTAATTTATTACAGATTATACATCTTGACTTAGTAAAAACTTCTTTCCTAAGACTCTGGCAGTTTTCATAGGGAGACAGAGATGCACTACAAAATTCTTGTAAGGACTTGCTTGACTCCACTGGAGGAACAATAGTTGTGGTTCTCACAGGAGAATCTCTGAAACACAAAGAAGAAAAAAACACCTGAAAATCACTGTACTTTAAAATCCACGTTCAGCTTTACTTCCACTATTTCCTAAATAATACAGAAGAAAATTCAAGTGATAACTCTTCTAACATTAATATTCTTTAGCATTCTAGGATGAAAATATGCTAGCACTTGGGGCTGGAGAAACAGCTCAGCAGTTAAGAGCACTGGCTGTTCTTGCAGAGGACCCAGGTTCAGTTCTTAGCACCCACAAGGTGGCTTACAACTGTCCATAAAACCCCAGCTCAGTGAACCTAGTGACTTCTGGCCTTTGAGGGCATCAGGTCTGCAGCTTGCACTTATATAGACACAGGCAAAAACTCATACAGATAAATAAATCTTTAAGAAAAACACTGGTAGGAAAAAACAAAACCAATGGTGATAAATGGATGGTTTACTGGTATACGTCTGGCTGTTACAGAGGACCTGAGTTTGATGCCTAGCCTGCATCAGGCAGCTCAGTATTACCGTTTTAGCTCCAGCCAGAGGGTAATGCAATGTTTCTAAGCCTTGTCAAACACACACAGAACTTAAAATTTTTTCCTTTATTTTTATTTTATGTGTATGCTTATCTTACCTGTGTGTGTGTCTGTGTACCACAAGGATGCAATGCCCATAGGGGCTCGAAGAGGGTGTTGGATTCTCTGGGACTGGAGCTTACTACAGTTAACCTAGATACTGAGAATCAAACCAAGGTCCTCTAGAAGAGCAGCTGGCACTCTAAAACACTGTGCCAACTCTCCAGCCCCATAAAAATAAATCTTAAAAAAAGTTGGTGGTGGGCTTGGGGAGATGGCTCAAAAGGAAAACACGCTGACTGAACTGGTGGGAACTGGTGGGTTGGTGAGGTGTAGAACAGAAAAGACAACATAGCAGCTGAGAAAAGGGCACTGCACGTCCGTCCTGATACACATTCTTTTTTAAAACTACAGTAGAGATGAGGTTACAGTTCTACAACAACCCAATCTCAATAAACAGGAAAACATCTCATACATCTACCACAAGTCTAGCTTACAACTATGTCCAGAGTATTCATTTATACTGAGCACTAAAGCACATGGAGAAATGTTATGGTCTGCTTACTTTTTACACATTACATTCCGTGTCTTTCGAGTACGCTTATGGGAGAAAGAAGAAAGGCAGGTGGTTGAACAAAAGAGGTGAGCTGATCCTTTTCGTTGATAAGCTGTCTGCCCCTTCTGTAAAGGATTTTTGCAGTTTGCACAAGTGATTTTATTAGGAGGTTTAGTAAGATGTTGTTGGTTTGAGGGCTGGAAATTCTGTTTAGGAAGTGAGGCCACTGGTGATAAAGAATCCACCCCTTGTTGTTTCTGGTTACGAGGAAATGATGCTGACTGGGAGATACAAGAATCTTAAAAACAAAATGAGTAAGAAAAAGACATGGAATAAATACAAATACATATTAGCAACCTTTGAATTTAAGACTCATAGTATGTGGTTAAGGCAAAATAAGACAATCAATCCAGTATTCTTTCTACTTTTCCACTGGGTATGAAATGTTTCCCATGGGTTCATTTTTCAACAGTTGGTCTCCATTTGGTGGACACAGGACCTACCTGGCAGAGAGAGGGATTTAGAGAAGGGCTTAAGGTTATAGCACTAGCCTGGTTGAAACCCCAGTTCTCTCCTGTAAGAAGAGTGTTATCCTGGCATGGTGGTGCAACCTATAATCAAAGCATGATGTAAGTAAGGACAAGAGAATGACGACAAGTTTGAGGCCAGCTTGGGCTACTGTAGCAAGACTATCTCTAAAAGCAAATGTTTTAGGCAGCTGCTACTGGTTCTTCCAGCTTTGGAGCTGTCTGTCATATTTCCAGGTTGCCACAGATTGTAGCCCTAAAACTGTAAGCCAAAATATGTCCCTCCTCCCTTAAGCTGCTTCTTCCAGGTACTTAACAGATACATACATACATACCCCCCCCTCCCCCAAAGTAATTACTACAACTACCTACTTTGCATCTTAAGGAATATTTTATCAGGGAAAAAAATAAATAAATGATGTTCTCTAAGATTACACAATATGGCAAACCACCAGTCATTGTCATACTCCTCGGGTATGGAACTGTCTCCTGAACAGACTCTATCATGAAAGTACAAAAAGTTCTATGGGTTTGTGGTCTCTCTGTGGTGCTGGAGATGTGTGTGTTAGGTAAGGGCTCTACAACTTAGCTAAATTCTTAGCCCTATGGCTTGCTTTTTTTCTCTTATAAATTGAAATTACACCTAGTTCTCCAGTGTAATAAGGAATAAATAAAATACACATTCAACTGTAGAGTAGGCAGAAGTTATATTCTAGGATCAAACTTTCTCTGCTTATTTAAATCTAGGTAGCAAAGAGATTAAAGCTGCAGCAGGAATAAAACATAACAATCTTTGTAAGATTTGTCAATATTAATACATTAATACAAAGAAATAAACATCAACTTTCCAAATAGTTTTTTAGGCTTATTGATACTTAAGGGAAATATATTTGTATAGAATTAGGAAAGTATTACATTGCTTAAAATGGTCATTTTATTTTGTTTCTGAGACAAGTTTTCTCTGTGTAATAGCCCTGGCTATCCTCAAACTCAAAGAGATCTGCCAGCCTCTGCCTCCCGAGTTCCAGGATTAAAGGTTAGCCATGCATCAAAGTGCCTAGATCTTAAAATGGTAATTTATCTGGGGGAAAAAAATCACTTTAGGTTTGGCACATATATAAAACAAGTGTGTCTATTTTTACAATGCAACTATTTAAATTCCTAAATAAAAACTTTCAGCTGAGTATATTATTGCATGCTTGTAATCCCAAGTGCTGCCTAGGCAAGATGACTAGCTGAGTTCTAGGCCAGTTTGGACTATAGATATTCTGTCTTTAATTAACTTACCAACTGAGAGAGGGGTATATTAGTGTTTCTACTCAGACTGAAGTCTTAGCCAAAATTTCCCATACCCCGTCTTCAGGATACATTTTAAGACCAGAAGCGTCAGTCTTAGTCACTGTCCTGTTGCTGTGAAGAGATACCATGACCAAGGCAAGTCTTATAAAAGAAAGTGTTTAATTAGGAACTTGCTTACAGTTCAGAGGATTAGTTAGTCCATGACTTTTATGGCAGGAAGGAAAAAGGCATGGTGCTGGAGCAGCAGCTGAGAACTTTTATACTGTGATCAGCAGGCAGGGAGTTTTTGAGCCTATTATTTAGCTCAGATCGTTCCATAATATATACAGCTGAAGCTAGGTATGAGTATGCAGTCCTTTCCCAGCACTTGGGAGGCAGAGGCATGAGGATCTCTGCGAGTTTGAGGCAGCCTACATAGTGAGTTCAAGGACAGGCAGAGCTACATAGTGAGACCCTATCTCAAAAAAATAAATAAAATTCTCTCTCTACAAACACATGCACACATCCGTATGTACGTCTGTATGCGTGTATGTATGTGTATATATGTCTGTACACACACAGACACACACACACACACACAAAACTATGAGAAATTATGAACTAGAGTTTAGAAAATTCACCCAAAGGTAAGTAAGTATTACAACCACTGTCAAATTTGCGTTCATTTCTCCCTGCAACTTAATTCACTTAGTCTGGCTATCTAGTTTGTTCCAGAGATTACATGACTCCATCTCCCTTGTGCTGGGATTTTAGGAAGGCTGCCACACCCACCCAGCTTTTCCATGGGTGGGGTCTAGGGATCTGAACTCTGGGCCTCATGTTTAGGCAGTAACCATTTCACCTGTGAGCTATCTTCCCAGCTGGTTATTTCATTAGTTTTTATCTTACTCCTAAATATGCTCAGTAGAAACAGAAATTACCTATTTACTACTAAAAGGGCAATTCCTTGAATCAGTATCACAGAATGATCATCATAGCTAGAAATGTTAATAAAGCAAAACAAAAACAAAACAAGGATGGCAAGACCAATTTCTATAGGTTCTTCTTTTGGAGGGGACAGGGTCCCATTGTGTAGCTCTGGCTGGCCGGGTTAAATAGAGATCCACCTGCTTCTGTCTCCTCAGTGCTGGGATGAAAGAAAGCCCATGACATCACACCTGGACCTTTGCTTCAGTTTTTCTGACATAAAGTTTCAAGTAACACCAGCTCGCCATGATCTGGGACCCTCTTACTTCCACTTCTTCAGTGTAGGATTACAGGTAGGGAACATTAACCTCATTTTGTGTTATTAGGTCATTTACTTCTTAGTCCTTAAACGTCAACACCCTAAAAACCACTAATAATTAAACTCCCAATCGGTCTCCTCTCAGCCCCTCGACCTCACACAGTGTAGTTTTAGAAAAGCCCTAAGAACCATTTTTCCAGCCCTTAAAACAGTTAAGATGTGGGTAACTTTAGATTTAAAAACAAAATAACCTGGGGGCTGGAGAGATGGCTCAGTGGTTAAGAGCACTGATTGCTCTTCCAGAGGTCCTAAGTTCAAATCCCAGCAACCACAGAGTGGCTCACAACCATCTGTAACGAGATCCGATGCCTCCTTCTGGAGTGTCTGGTGTGTACTTATATATGTAAAATAAATAATTCTTTTAAAAAGAAAAACCCACCCTCTCCAAATTACAGATACAAAATAAACTTCGGTTATATTGAACAATACATTCTATCTTAATATGAAAGCCAATAACTTATTTTAAACAGAATAGATCAGGTATGATTACACAGTAAGACCCTTAAAAGACTTTTTTTTTTTAAAGGAAAAGAAAGAAAGAAAATGGTTCTCTGGTGTTTGCCAGCTAACCAATCTAGCTGAACTACTGAGCTGCAGAGTCAGTTAAAAAAATAAGTTTTAAAAAATAAGGTAGTGTTCCAGAGGTCCTGAGTTCAATTCCCAGCAACCACACAGTGGCTCACAACCATCTGTAATGGGATCAGATGTCCTCTTCTGGTGTGTCTGCAGACAGTGACAGTGTACTCATATACATAAAATAAATAAATAAATATATATTTTTTAAAAATAAATAAATAAATAAGGTAGTGGCCAAGAGAAGAAGATAGCTTTGGTCTCCAGGTACATGAGTACAGACTCACAGAGAAAGCTAAATTTACCTGAATACAAGGCAAATACAACTTATTGCTTACCAGGATTGTGATGAACTGCAAATCTTCCATTCTGAAACACATCTGTGACATCAATCCTACCGGGATTAAAAGGTCCTACTGCAGTCTTGGTCTGTGAAGTTAAAGATGAGGTGTGTGTTTGTATACTCACACTAAGCTGGTATTCTATGGTTGTGCACAATCATTCAATCCCTTTCCCACCCAGCACTTAGGGCTTACCCCTGCTGCTAACGGTGATACTATTAGTAACCCTTCCTGAATTTACCTCGCTTCTCCAGAGACTGGCAATGGGGAGATCCACATTTTTGGTACTATTTTTATTTCCATGAGGTCCCCATTCAATAAAATTGGTAGGATTTTTCTCTTCCCCTCCATTTGTGTCTGTGTCCCCTTCATCATCAATTACAATTGTTTCACATATATCTCCCTTCTGAGAAGTCAAATCTCTCGAAGAAGGGGGAATTGTGGAATAAGTTCCTGGTGGATTTTCATGTTTTGAGGAAGCAAATACAAAGTTTCCTTCATTAGGTATTGCTGGAGCACAAACTGGAGGCTGTACTGAGTCAATAAACACAACATCATCATCTTCCACAGGTGCGTATCTAGATGTATTGGCTGAAGAACTAGTTGGACCACCCGATGATTCCACATCTGCGAGACGAGCTTCCATGTCCAAGTCCAATGTACAGTCAACTAGTCTTCACACCGAAGAATCTGTAAGAGACAGAGAAGAGGATTTTTAATTTTACTACAACAATTTTAATATTTTTACTTATATATAATAAATAATGTTAATAACACTGATAACATTTTAAAAACCATTTATGTGATTCTTATTCTGTTTTTCCTGTTAACCAATTTTTTGTGGCGTTTGATAGAAAATATGCAATTTGATAGTCCTTTAAAAAGTCAATTATTCTCAATTTGTGCTACTTTCCACTCATAACAAAAACAGCCTAAATTTTCTTTGAATTTAAAATAACAAAATTTGGGCTGGAGAGACTGCCGGGCAGCTGGGAGTGTCTATTAGTGTCACTTATGTAAGACCTCCATTCAGCTTCTAGCACTCACACCAGGAGGGTCCCAAGTTCCTGGAACTCCACGTCCAGAGACTCCAACATCCTCATCTAAACTCCACATGCACTTGTATCCACATAACCACACAGACACACAAGTTAAACAGATAAACTTGAGGGGGCTGGAAAGATGGCTCAGTGGTTAAGAGCACTGGCTGCTTTTCCAGAGAACCTGGGTTCAATTCCCAATACCCACAACAGTCTGTAACTCCTGTTCCAGAGATCCAACACCCTCACACAGACATCTTTGCAGTCAAAACACTAATGCACATTAAATAAATTAAATTAAATTTTAAAATGTTAAAAAAAAAGAAAAAGAAAGCTGGGCATGGTGGGACATGTCACTAATCCCAGCAGAGACAGTGGATCTCTAATTTTGAGGGCAGCTTGGTCTACAGAGAGTTTCAGAACAGCCAGGCTAGTCAGGGAAACCTTGTCATAAAAAAATTAAAACAACAACAACACAAAGCAAACTAGAAAATCCCTGAGTTCCAAGCCAGCCTTTCTCAATCTGAGGGCCATGACATCTTTGGACCCGCATATCAGTTATTTAAATTATGATTCATAACAGTAATAAAACTACAGTTATGAAGTAGCAGAATAATTTTATGGGTGGTGTCAAAGCATCAGGAAGGTTGAGAACAACTGACTTAGCAAGTTCTAGTACATCCGGGTCTAGTTAAAGAGACCTTGTCTCAAAACAACAGAAAAGCAAAAGACCATAAAACAAGAAAGTCCTGCTAGGTGGTGGTAGCACATACCTTTAATCCCAGGCCTTCAGAGACAGACGCTTGAATTCAGATGTCTTTGAATTCAAGACCAGCCTGGTCTATAAAATAAATTCCAGCACAATCAAGGCTATACAGAAAAACTTTGTCAAAACCAAACCAAACTAACCAAATAAACAAATTTAAATTACATCTCAGTTACTGTCAGGTACAAAAAGCAGCTTTGGACAAATGGCTAACTATGGTACCTACTAGCATACAAAAATGTCTGGCAACCTCCAGGCTCACTCCGACCTGTGGCTCCTCTCAGCTCGTCTCGCCCTGCCCCTTACCCTAAACTTCTCCACTCTTCCAGCTTCTTATCCCTAGATGGCCCTGCCATGTTGGCCATGTGTCCGCTTGGTCCTTTCTCTTATGTGCCCTCTAGGTACCTACCTTCCACCCCTATGGCCCATTCTATTCTGCTGGCCATGTTCAGCCTACTTTCTCTCCCTGCTCTTGACTCTTCCAGATGCTTCTGGCTGTACTCTCTCAAATACCTACAATAAAAACCTTCTCCTCAACCATGCATTGGAGCAGTCATGTCCTCATTTCATTCAATTGTATGTTTTCAAAGAGTTGCTTAGAACTTGGATGTTTATGTTGTTTTTATTTGCAGATTTTTTTCAATTAATAAAACTCATAGCATTTATAAACACTAAAAACTGCATCTCAAAAAGAGCTGGTGTAAATTAAAAGCTTGATAGCAAAGGATGCAGAGGTAGAGTGCACTGTGCTGGTTAGCTTCTGTTCTTGTCAACCTGACACAAGCTAAAGTCATGGGGGGGGGGTGTGAGTGGTGTGGGTGTGTGTGTGAACGCTCAATGTAGAAAATATCAGACTGGCCTGTAGGCCTTGATTGATGAATAAGGTAGAAGGGCCCAGCTCACTGGGGGTAGTACCACCAGCGACAATTTATTCTAGGTTGTAGAAGACAGGCAGATGGTGAGCTATCAAGCAAGTAGCTTCAGTTTCTGCCTTTAGGTTTCTGCCCTAACCACCCTTCATGACAGACTATAAAATATAAGAGTATGAAGAAAAATGCAGCTGCTAGAAGCATGGTTTATGTTTCAGAGTGAAGCAAAGACTAACAGGGTCACTTGTGTGACATAATTAAATCTGTAGATCCCAGTTAGCTGGGTCTGAAAAACTGACTATGATTAACAAGAAACCAGCATTACTGAGATGAAATCTAGAAAGTAGCTGGTGCACACAGCACTTGGGAGGCGCAGGCGGTAGATCTCTTGAGACTGAACATACTCCGGTCTATAAAGTAAGTTCCAGGACATCTAGGACTATACAGAAAAATAGCCTTGCTCTTTTTTGTGTTGACTGTGTATGTGCATTCTGGGCTATAGGGACTAGCTGAGCTGAGCCCTCTCTACAACCCCTGGCTTTGAACTTTTAAAGCAGAGGTTCTCAACCTATAGGTTGAAACACCTCTGGCAAACCTCTATCTTCAAAAATATTTATAATTCCTAACAATAGTAAAATTACAGTATTAAGTAGCAATAAAAATAATTTTATGGGCTGGACAGATGGCTCAGAGGTTAAGAGCACTGACTGTTCCTCCAAAGGTACTGAGTTCAAATCCCAGCAACCACATGGTGGCTCATAACCATCTGTAATGAGATCTGATGCCCTCTTCTGGTGTGTCTGAAGACAGCTTCAATGAACTTACATAAAAAAATAAGTAAAAAAAAATTTTTTTTTTTTGTTTTTGTTTTTTTGTTTTTCGAGACAGGGTTTCTCTGTGTAGCCCTGGCTGTCCTGGAACTCTATAGACCAGACTGGCCTCAAACTCAGAAATCCACCTGCCTCTTCCTCCCAAGTGCTGGGATTAAAGGCGTGCACCACCACTGCCCGGCAAATCTTAAAAAAATAAAAAATAAATTAAAATGTTTAAAAAATAATAATTTTATGGTTAGGAGTTACCACAACATGAGGAACTGCAATAAAGGGTCAAAGTAATAGATAAATTCAGAGCCACTGTTTCTGTTTTGTTTTGAGATAGTGTTGTTAGGGTACACTATGTGAAGGGGTCTCTGTATACTCAGTTATTAGCTCTGTACTGGCAAAGAGTTAAATGCTGGCAGGATCTTGGAACTTATTTCTATGGCCCATCACTGGTCTCATATTCTGTAAATATTCCATCTTCCTCACCTGGTCAATAGCTGGGCTGGAAGCGGAAGGTGGATCTTCCAGACAGCTAGCAAACATGGAAGTAAACAGACAGACCAGAGTGGAGAGTAAAATGTAGGTCTGGCCACACAGCAGGAGATAATGCCAGGAGGAGTCAGGTTAGAGTAGTCAGAAGACTGCTCAGCAAAAGGATGGAGCTGTAAAGTCTCTGTGTTAGATATATCATTGCTGGGTCCAAGATAGTCTCTGCACAGTACTCCTGGCTGTCCTGGAACTTGCTCTGTAGACCAGGCTGGCCTCAAACCGTCTCCCAAGTGCTGGGATTAAAGATATGTACCACCATAGTCTGGCAGGAGCAACTGTTTTAAAGTGTATACATTTTTCAAAACGTTTATTTAATTTTGTGGGTGTTCCTGAATATATGTATGTGCACCATAAGCATGAAGGAGGCCTGAGGAAGTCAGAAGATGCATCAGGGCCCCTGGAATTGGAGTTAGGGACTAGTGTGAGCTGTTATGTAAGTGCTGGTACTCAAACCCAGGTCCCCTTGGTACAAGAGTACCAAGTGCTTCACCCTGCTCTAGCCCCTCAGTTGCCTTTTTAAATTTTTTTCCAAGACAGGGTTTCTGTTTAGCTCTGGCTGTCCTGG
The DNA here is from genome assembly GCA_019843965.1 of Rhynchomys soricoides. Classification (NCBI taxonomy): domain Eukaryota; kingdom Metazoa; phylum Chordata; class Mammalia; order Rodentia; family Muridae; genus Rhynchomys; species Rhynchomys soricoides. The sequence continues at coordinate 155,666 of JADRCH010000170.1, read as the reverse complement.
AACTTGCTCTGTAAATGTACCTCCACACCCAGTGCAATCTCCAATCTTAAAAGGCAGACAGAATTCTACATTCTGACACTGTCCTAACTTTAAAACAGTACATTTGATGGAGACTGGAGTGATGTCTCAGCAGCTAAGGATATCTACTGCTTTTCAAGAGGACCAGAGTTCTGATCCCAGCACCCAGCTGATCCTAGATCACAACTACCTGTACCTCCAGCTCCAGTAGACCCAACACCTTCTTCTGGCTTCATCAGGAATGATCTTTCTTTTTCTTTCTTGCACGTGCGCGCGCGCGCTCTCTCTCTCTCTCTATCTTTTAAAAGTTAAAAATACAGTTGGAGAGATGGCTCAGTGGTTAAGAACACTGGCTGCTCTTCTAGGGATCCTGAGTTCAATTCCCAGCAGTCATATAGTGGTTTACATGCAGATAGAACACTCATATACATAAAATAAAAAAAATTTTTTTTTAAAAAAGAAAGATATGTCTACAAAGTCCTATATAAAAAACCACAAGGCTGGAGATATGGCTCCGTGGTTAAGAGCACTGGCTGCTCTTCCAAGGGACCAGGGTTTGAGTCTCCACACCCCCAAGTGCAGTTCATACCTTGCTGCCTATTTCTAAAGGATCCACTACCTTCTTCTGGACGTCTTGAGCACTGCAGCCAAGTGGTACACAGACATACATGCAGCAAAACACCTATACATGTAACATATAATCCTTTTAAAACGGAAAAAAAACCCTGTAATTCGTTTTTCTTTAACCTTAAAACATGTCAGTCATTTTTAAAAATATTTAATCTTTATTTTAAATAACTGTTTAGTGGTTTAAAATACAAGAGCAGAAAGAGATATCCTGGAAAAGAACACAAAAATGTTAAGTGCACAACATCTTATGAATAAGAGCATAGTCCTATTTACAAATCCTAGAAGACAGCAATGTTAGTAGTACCCACAAACATAACCACTACGGTGCGTGTCTTCCCACAGATCACACTGGCTTGGCTTTCTCAGCAGAAATCACTCAAGCGGCAACTCTTCACTTCAACAAAATAGAAAAGTCTATCCTAGTAACTTTAAACAGGAAAGCTATGCAAAATTACTCACAATGGAGATGTTTTCCTTATTTCTGTCAAATGCTTCACCAGAGTGGCTTAAAGATCCTAGAATAAAAGGAAAATTTAAAACAACAAAACCCAACACACACACACACACACACACACACACACACACAAAGTGAGCACCAACAGCTCGGAAGGAGCACCAGACCCTAAATGCCAGAGGAGGGAACAAATCAAGGTGAAGTTATTCCCAAGCTGTTCTATCAACCTCCAAATAAACAATAGAGATCAACTATTAAAAAACGACAGCAGCTAAGTTCCATATATTCTTTCCAGTTTCAGAATTTGGAGTAGAGCGCACAGCTGAGCAGAAGAGTAAACGCGTCCTCCAAGACAGCAAAGGATTCATATTTCTTCTAAGCAGTCATCACTCAAGTACCAATACGACGCGGGAGCGGTTCAACAATTAGGTCCCATTCGCGGCAAGCACTTGACTAGGGCCTAAGGCTCCTACTCCTTAGTAGCCCACGACAGGTACCAGGTCAGCCATTAGAAACTAGCCCAAATAAGACTAAAAGCTGCCACAAACAGAGCAAAAGGAAAAACGCTGCGGGACGTAAGCGGCTGCCCTGAATACGGAAAACTTAGGGTCTCGGTCGGCCAGACCGGGTGAAGTGCGGCCCCAGGCGGAAGGGCCAAAGGGCCCCGCCCGCCGCACAGAAAGGAAAACACCCCACGACCTCCGGCCGACGCCGCCCGCACCCCGAGGACCCCGCGTCCCCCGCCCCGGCGGCCGCCTCACCCAGCTCGCCCGGCCGCGCCCGCGCTCCCTCACCCCTCGGGCCGCACGCGAAGCCGCTCTGGACATCAGCGCGGCCCCCAGCGCAACCCGAGGCCCCGACGCAGCAGCGGCGACGCCGGCCACCGCGGGCAGCTAAGCCCGGCTCGGTGGGAGGCTCCCGACGCTGCCCTCACCCATCTCCGCCTACCCAGTCGCCCCCGCCTCCGCCTCCGCCTCCTCCTCCCAAGGCTGCGCTGCTCCCAGCCACCCCCACTCTCCGCGGCCCTCCACAGGAAAGACAGCGGGGAGAAGCCTCACCCGGTTCTGGCTGCAGCTCCGCGGAACGAACCTCCCCTCCCCCGGCCCACCCCCCTTCGGCGACACGCACAACTCCGCTCGGTCCAGTCCCGGCTTTAGCGCTGGAGAGGAGGAAGCAGAGGAGGCGGCGGCGCGGCGGAGCCCGGGGAGGTCCCGCCCTCCGCACGCTCATTGGCTGCTGACGAGGGCGGCCGGCATGCCTCCGGCAGGTTCCATTGGCCCAGTCGGCCTTCTGTCAGGACCCTCCTCGGTGAGGTAGTCACAGCGGCTGTCCGTCAGACCTGGGCCACGCCCTTGGGCCTACTGGCCCTCCTTCCTGCCGCCCGCCCCGGGCTGGGCCGGCCCTCCCTCCTTCTCTCCATGCCCCCGCCCCACCCCGCCCCCACTCGCGGGGTCCGCCGGGGTCAGGAGCCCTAGGGGCGCCGCGCGCAGTACCGCACTTCGGCCTTGGGGACAGGCCATCTTCGTCGAGGCTTCCCTTGGGTCCGGGTTCGGGACTTGGCCTGCAGACGGTCGCCGCGGCCCCTGCGACTCTGCCCGAGGAGAGACGCGGCCTCGATGTCCTGGCGTCCTCTCTGTCTAGGCCCCCAAGATCCGGGCGACTAGCGAGCCTGGCAGTGCCTGCGGCGGACCGAGGGGGCGAGCCCGGCCGCGGATGCTAGGGCACTGGTGCGCTGGCGGCCGTGCAGGCGCTTCCACCTTGCCTGGCCCGTGGGAAGGGTGTCCCACCTCCGCCATGGCTGCGGCGGGAGGAGACGTCGGCTTTCATTTTGTGGGATCTGTTGGGAGAACTTGGGGCCCATCAGAACCGAACCCTTGGGGACGAGAAACTTGGCCCGAACCGGGCCCGATCGCGCTCTACCATTGGCCTTGCCCTCGGCCGCTAAGAGCATGCGCGCCTAGATTGCGGCCGGGCCGCACGACGGTGCAGGGCCCAGACTGCCGCCGGGCAAGATGGAGCCGCGGGCTCCCTTAGCGGGCTCGTGCCCCTGGGACCTGGGCTGTCTGGGCTCGGCCGTCGGTGCCTGGCCGAGCACGCGCTCCCGGGCCTCCCCGGCGCCTGTCCTTCAGGTTGACGGGGCCTCGGGCCACCGCTTGCCCTTCGCTTCAGTCCGTGAGCAGTGACCCTCGCACGGGAGTCCCTCTGGGCGCATTCGGAGCGGAGCCGCTGGAGGGCGGCACGAGGGTCTTTTGTTCCTCGTCTACACCTACGTCTTTGGGGGATGACTTGGTGCTGGATTTCCAGAATTCCCTGTAACCTAAGAAATGCACCTCGCCCTGGTGGTTGTTAGCGGGATTACAACTGATGCTTTGGGGTTGGATACAAGTACATGTTGCATATGTGAAAATATTTGACTCTTATTGGGACTTGGTGGTACATGTTTTTAGTTCCAATACTCGAAGGCAGAGGCAGTTGGATCTCTGTGAGTTCCAGGCCAGCCTGTTCTACAAAGTGAATTTCCGGACAGCCAGGGCTACACAGGAAAACCCTGTCTTGAAGAAACAAAAGAACAAAAAAATAAATATGGGTCTCTCCTTTAAGACAAAGTCTAGCGTAGTCTGGCCTGGAACTCTGTGATCTTCTGCCTCTGGAGTATTGGGATTGTAAGCATGTCACCACTGCTTAGATATGATTTGAAAACAAAATACTACACCTCGTAGCACATAAAGGGAGTACCAGTATTTAAGGCACAGAGGTAGCAGAATCAGTTCAAAGCTGGCTCAAAAAAAAGCAGCTGTGTGGAGGACTATAGAGAGATGACTCAGGGGTTAAGAGTGCTTCCTACTCTTAAGACTATACCAGATTTGTACCTGCATGTAGCAGTTTGCAACCACCAGCAACTCCAGGCCCAGGAGATCCGAGCCCTCTTCTGGACAAGTTCCTCTGGCCTACCTACACACATAGGTGTTTGGATACATTCAAATACATTTATGAGCACATACACAAAGTTACAAAACCCCTGAGATTCTTCTCAGTATTTAAAACGCACATCCCCCTTTTTTTCTCTTCTGAAGGATGATGAAAGCATGTTCATTCGATGACAGGCAGATAAACCTAAGTCATGTTTCTTGTCCATGGGTTGATTGGTGGGAGGGTTGAGTAAGCCTTTACATTACATATTCTGTGGACATTACCAACATCACCAGCATTTTATTTAAGCCTTCAATAACTGAAAATAAATGTGTTAATCATAGTAACATTTCCATGACTTCTGAAGATGATAACCTCCCGTTTTTTCTTAAGCATTTGGAAATAGGAAGCTGTAGATCCATTGAGTTGATACAGAAGGACTCTCTGGGTTTGGAGAGACTAAATGGTTTTAGGCTTGGTAGCTATAGGTCATATATTTTCTAAAGCTCCATTTCCACAATTCTCTAATGTTCAAAATTAAAACTTACACGTTTTCCTTAGCGATGACAAGAATGAACCCTGTCCCGTTAGTGTGCTGCCGTGTTGAGTGTGTCAGTTTGATGCTGCTGAGCAAGAGTTCCACACACCATAAATTAGAACTACAGTAGTTTATGTGGCTAATGCTTTTAGAGGCTGGAATTTTAATAGGGAGACACATCTGGTAAGGGACTCTGGAAGTGTTGAAAGTGCTAGAGAAAGAAGGCAGGAACGGCACACTCTAGAAACTCACTTCCATAAAGGAGCCACTC
>JADRCH010000170.1:129950-141900 GCA_019843965.1 Rhynchomys soricoides | reverse complement strand
TGTGTGTGTGTGTGTGTGTGTGTGTGTGTGTATGTGCGTGACTCTCTTCTGCTGGTTCAATAGAAGTTTATTGATCCAAACCTCTCCCCCAGCCCGACAAGTGAGAGGCTTCTGGACAAGAGGGAAAAGACTCTACCAATTAATCCCTTACATAATCCCATGCTGTTTTATGACAATGTGCTAAACCCCAGAGACTGCCGCAGAGAAACTCAGACAGGCAGGTCAGCTTCCGCAGCAAACTGACTGAGACTAAGACAGGTAAACATTTTACTATTAAACAGCAACACTAAATATCTTGCAAGACCAAGTTTTGACCCTGTTGACCCTCTTACCCCTCAGCTTACCTCAAGAAAGAACCAAGAAGAAGAACCACTGGGGCTGGCCTCTGGCACCATGGTAAACATATGATTAAAAATAAAATAAAGCTTTAATTTTTAAAAAGGGGACAGTTAGGTCTGGTTACAAAAATAATGGGTGACTTCAACATCTTATTCTCTTCATAGATAGATCATACATACAAAAGCATTAACAAAGAGGAGCAAGAGTGAAGTCTTGGTGTGCAAAGGCACTGACTGAGAACCCTAATGCCTGAGCTCAGTCCCCATGCCTGACAAGGTAGGAGAGAACTACTTCATATATGTAATTTTGTTACAGTTAACCTGATATTCGACCACCAAATGAGTCATGACCCACGAGTTGAGAACCACTGCTTTAAAAGCCTTACATAAACCACCTTATATATGTTTATTTAATTAAGCCCTAGACAAGTGTTGGACTTGAAAGTCACAACTGCCGGATGTCCCCACTCGCAAAGACACGGAAACAGAGAACGATGCAAAACACAAGAGGTTTAGTAATTATTAATTCCAATGTGTTGGGGTCGTCCTGCAGATGGAACAGAGGCGACCCCGATCTCCTCAAGCCTACCCTTTTTATACAACTTTTGAGGTAGATCTTCGACAACAGCATGAGCTGGTTGCTTTTCATTGCGGAGAGTATTTGATCTTCTATTCAATTGGGGGGGTTATTAGTAGAACATCATTGTGGGCATCCCCCCACTCCTAGGCCACCGTTTGAGGGGGCTCTAGGGCGAGGAATGTCTCTTAACGTGGGGATTTACCACTAGCCACATGGCCTTATCTTGGGAGAGGGGAGGGAGGGGAGAGGGGAGGGAGGAGATGATATAGTCCTGGGGAATGCTCTTTATTTAACGAGAAACATCTACTAGTCAGTGGCCTCATCTCCAGGGAGGAAACGTTTCTTTCACAAGCACTCTTATAGGAATATTTTCTTGAAACCATGCATCAAGCTATGCAAGGTGGTGCATCCCTCTGATCCCAGCCTGCTCTGGAGGTAGAAATAGGTGTATATCTGTTAGTTCAAGTGTATGAGGCCCCCAGGCTTTAGCACAACTGACACCATGTTGGAGGAATTGTTCTGATGACTCTAGCCTGTGTCAGGTTGATACACAAAATCAGCTAGTACATCTAGCTTGTTTGCAGGCAGTTTCCACTACAACCGTGCTAGTAAGCGAAGCTGACAAATTGACTTTGGGCCAAGAAATGTTCTCAACAACCCTACATTCTGTGGAGATTTCCTGATGGGGACCTCCGAAGGTGGATTTCGAAGGTCTAAATACATATTATCAAGTACTTCTCCAGGAACAAACTATATCTGACTCTGTAAAACTTCAGCTCTCAACCCAGCCAGCCTGCTGCCAGGTGATAACCCAGCAGGGCCCCTCCATAATTGCTTAGAAGTGACTGATGCAGTCTAATTGGCCAGGCCTGACCCAATGGAGGTCCTGGTATGAGAAGCAGAAGACGTATTGTACATTGATAGGACCAGTTTTGCTCAAGATGGAGTCAGGTATGCCAGGGCCACAGTTGTTGCCTTGGGTAGGACAATGTGTGTAACTGTGCTTTCCCACCTGTACATCGCCTCTGTAAAGTTCCCGGAAATAATGACTCTGAGATTTCTCTGGATGAATACATTTTGAGGCCAGCAGCTTTGGCTCCATTCCCTGACTAGATCGTATCTCAATTACCTGGTTTGTTTGTTTGTTTGTTTGTTTTTTACTCTATGTTCCATCATGTGGTGTGGTATGTTGTTGTGGTAAATCTCCAACCCAAATAAGCCCATGTAAAGAAAGCACAACTCCATTAATATGAATACAAGCTGCGCACCTCGACTGGGCAGACCCACCACCACACTGCTGTATTCCCCAGCTAGGAGGTCCCTTAGAACTTGCAGTTTCTCCAGGCCATGTGCTTCTGCTCCATCTTCCTCCCACCTCCTCCTCCTCTGTTGTCCTCTCTTCTCCCCTTCTCCTCATTCTCCCTCAAACTTTTCAGCTCCACCTTCCCTTCCACGGCTCAATCACCTGCTCTAGCCTTTTTACAAGTTAGAATGAGGAGAAGTTTCACAAGAAGTCACCTGAGGATGTGATTCACTCCTCCTAGGGCAGCCCCTCTTGGGGAAGTGGAATTAGCATCAAAATACAAATAGCACCCACAGGGCTTTCCACAGTCCAGTCATCTCTAGTTTTCTTTGTCTCAAGGCAAATCCTCCCCAATGCCTGTCTCTATCCCAGAAAACCAATCTCTCTCTACTGGATGTCCCACCTTCTATTCCTGCCTCAGCTCACTGGCTTTTCTTTTCTTCTTCTTCTTCTTCTTCTTCTTCTTCTTCTTCTTCTTCTTCTTCTTCTTCTTCTTCTTCCTCCTCCTCCTCCTCCTCCTCCTCCTCCTCCTCCTCCTCCTCCTCCTCCTCCTCCTTCTTTTGGTTTTTTGAGACAGGGTTTCTCTGTATAGCCCTGGCTGTCCTGGAACTCACTCTGTAGACCAGGCTGGCCTCAAACTCAGAAATCTGCCTGCCACTGCATCCCGAGTGCTGGGATTAAAGGCGTGCACCACCACTGCCCGGCCAAAGACTTTTTTTATTGACAGGTGAAACTTCTATACATTGTACAAAATATTACCTCTACAAATGTGGGCCCAGCCTCTCAGCTGAGGGAATTGAACACCAAAGGGCTCAGTTCCTGGTATTAACCCAGGTACTTTGCTGGGGGAAGGGCAAAGCCATCACTATTTACACAGACAGAATGAATTTGCCACAATCCATGTCCATGGGACCCTATATAGAGAAAAGAATCTCCTTACCTCAGGTGGAAAGGAAAATTAAAAACAATCAAATTTGAGCAGGGCTGGAGTGAGTGGAGCCAGAGGGAGCAGAGCTGGAGTGGAGCAAGAAGGAAAAAAAAGAGAGAGAGAGAAATTGCTTGGCTAGAGGTCCTGAGTTCAATTCCTAGCAACCACATGGTGGCTCACAACCATCTATAATGGGATCCAATGCCCATTTCTGGTGTGTCTGAAGACAGTGACAGTGTACTTAGATACATAAAATAAATAAATAAATCTTAAAAACAAAACAAAACAGACAAAAAACAAATTCTGGCCTTACTAGAGGCCATATGGCTACCAAAAGAGGCAACCATTGTCCTCTAAAAAGGGCATTAAAAAGAAAAATCTCCAGAGACCCACGTGAACAAGGTATAGACCCTGCCATCCAAAATGAGGCCCTGGAACCAGGGGAGCCTCTTCAGATCTTGGCTACCTAAATTGCTCTAGTGTCCAACCGGCACATAGAAAGAAAATAGGCAAACAGAAAAAATGCCAATCAGGAGACTAATGGGCAGTGGTTCTTGCTGGGTATACCTGTATTCCCTGCCTCTGCAGGAAGATAGATGGTAATCAAATTCCACCAGTCCAACCATCTGGGGACATTCAAAACTGCCAAGTCACTCAGGCCCAGATATTACATCCCTCTAGATAATCTTGTCAAAGACATTGTGTCTGGACATACCCCTTCTATACAAGTAAACCTCAAGGGAGAAAGAAAAGGTCCAGACAGAATCCACGCCCTCGGAAGCACCCTAGAGAATATTGATAAGTGCACTTTACAAAAGTAAACCCCACAGTTCTTGGCTCTAAGTATTTGTTAGTTTCATAAACACATTCTTTAAATAGGTGTAAGCCTATACACCTGAAGGGAGACAGTGATCACCAAGAAACTTCTTCATGTGCTGATTCCTAGATCCCTCTGCCTGGGGTCTGATAATGGCTCCATCCTAGTGCCAATGTTTCCCCAAATCGTACAAAAGATCCTGAATGTTGATTGGAAAGTACCTTGTACCTATAGACAGAGTTTGAGACAGGTAAAAAGGGTAAACAAGTTCTTTTTTTTTTTAAATTTATTTATTTTGTGTATGTGAGTACACTTCAGACACACCAGAAGAGGGCATCGGATCCCATTACAGATGGTTGTGAGCTACCATGTGGTTGCTGGGATTTGAACTCAGGACCTCTGGAAGAGCAGTCAATGCTCTTAACCACTGAGCCATCTCTCCAGCCCCCAATAAACAGGTTCTTAATGGAGACTATCTAAATGTGTCCTTAAGACCAGCAAAAATTCAAACAACTTTTCACTTTTGCCCTCCCAAGGGCCAGGTGCACCCCATACCAAGAAGTTATATTTCACCCCATTTGAAATCATATTTAAGAGATTCCTCTCTGTCTTAGTTAGAGTTTCCATTGCTATGAAGAAACACCATGAGCAAGGCAACTCTTATAAAGGACAACATTTAACTGGGGCTGATTTACAGTTTCAGAAGCTTAGTCCGTTATTATCAGGACAGGAGGCATGGTGGTGGGAAGCCTGGCAGCGTGCAGGCAGACTTGGTGCTGGAGGAGGAACTTAGAGTCCTACATCTTGATCTGAAGGCAGCCACGAAGATACTGATTCTTCTGCATTGGGAGGAGCTTGAGCACTAGGATCCCTCATAGCCTGCCTACATAGTGACACACTTCCTTCAACAAGGACATACCTCCTAATAATAGCACTTCCTATGGGCCAAGCATATTCAAACCACCACATTCCAGTCCCTGGCTGGCTTGTTCAAACATATGAGTCAACAGAAGCCATACCTAGCAAAATACATTGAATCCAACTTCAAAAGTCCTATAGTCTATAAGTCTCAACAATGTTAAAAGTCCAAAATTCAAAGTCTCTTTTGAGATTCATCCAATCACTTAACTGTAATTTCCTAAGAAATCAAAATAAAAAAGCAGATCACATACCCAACATCACAGGATATGCATAACTATTCAAAAATGTCATAGTGAGGAAATATTGGACCAAAGCAACACCAAAAAAGCAGCTGGGCAAACTACAAACACTTCATCTCCATGTTTGATGTCAAAGTGATCTTCAGATTTCCAGCTTCCTTCATCTTTGTTGACTACAACAAACTTTATTCTCTTGGGCTGGTTCTTCTCCCTGTTAGCAATTTTCCTCAGCAGGTATCCCTCAGCTCTGGCTTCTAGAACATTTTGGGGTCACCAACACAACTTCAACTTCACAGCTTATTGTTCCAATGTCTGGGATCCACATATGATCATCTGGACTCCTCAAAGGGCTTGGGTCACTTCTACAGCTCTGTCCTTTGTAGCACTCCAGGTTCTGGTTGACTCCACTCCACTGCTGCTGCTATTCTTGGTGGCCATCCCTTGGTAACTGACATCACCATCATGCTGGGGTTTTTCACTGCAACTAGGCTTCACCAATAGCCTCTCATAGGATGCCTTCATGGTACTAAACCTTAACTTCTTTACATGACAACTTCAGTCCTGGGTTATCATTTGCAACTGAGGCTGTACCTCCACCTTTTCTGACCTCTCACAGTGCCAAGCCTCTGCTGCTCTTCATAATCCCTTCATTAATTCAAAACCAGTACCACTTGGGTGATTCTTACACATTACCAAATCCAGTTGAAGTATGAGGTATAACCTTGGCTATTTCTGGAGCACAGCTTCCTTGTGTTCTCAGAAAACACATTCTAGAAGATTTTACCACAGTGATGCTGATCTCTTCTTAATCAGTACTAATTTCTTAGCTCTAGTTAACCAGCCTCAACAATCCCAGTAACTTTTTATATTTTTTACTCTAAAGCCTGAGCCACATGGCTGAGGCTGTTGAATTCTGCAGGTTGTTGGAGTTGGAACATGGCCCCTTGTTTTATTACATTATCACTAGCTTTCTGTTTTCCAAGTCCTTCACTGCTTAAACTTGGCTGTCCTGGAACTTACTCTGTATAGACTGACTTTGAACTCAGAGATCTGTCTCCTGTGTTCTGTGTTAGAGGTGTATACCACCATGGCTGGACCTAAGCTTTTCATGGTCACTGTGCCTCAAGATCCAGATCAAAAGCTTGTGTTATCCTTTGTCAATATCCAAATTAAAAGCCTGTGTCTTCCAGCCTCAAGACCTGGATCACAAGTATGCCCTCCATTTTGGGATTGTAGTTCATTCTAGATTAAAAGTCCAAATGAAAACAATAACCAGGTAACTATCCCTTGTTCAACTGCAAACACATAAACAGAAGCATAGCTGGGTGGGATCATGGCCGGAGGTCACCACTCCCTTAATTCTATACTTGAACACAGTATTTAGTTCCACTGCACTTCCTGGTACACCTTTAATACAGTCTGTATTTTTCCTTTCTAAGCTTACTATGTTTGATCAAAATGCCCTTCATGAGAGTAAACCAGAGGACAAAGTCTATGTTGAGCTTTTTTGAGACTTCCTTTGTCAATACAATTAATCTGATTCTCTTTACTTTAGCCCCAGGCAGACTCTTCAGACAAGGGCAAAAAGCAGTATCACTCTTCACCAAAACATAAGAACAATTTTCAGTGTTCAGATTACCCTCAGCACCACCAATGTCTTTCTATATGCCTATTAGGAGGGCCAATAGCATTACAGCATTCCATGGCTTTCCAAATCCAAAGTCCCCAAATCTACATTCCTCCAAACAGAAACATGCTCAGGCCTATCACAGCCTGACCTCAGTCTCTAGAACCAACCGGCTTCTGCCTTAGTTAAGGTTTTATTGCTGTGTAGAGACATCATGCCCAAGGCAACTCTTATAAAGGACAACAAACAGTTAATTGGGGCTGGCTTACAATTTTAAAGTTTTAGCCTGGCAGTGGTGGTGCACACCTTTAATCCCAGTACTTGGGAGGCAGAGGCAGGTGGATTTCTGAGTTCAAGGCCAGCCTGGTCTACAGAGTGAGTTCCAGGACAGCCAGGGCTACACAGAGAAACCCTGTCTAGAAAAACCAAAAAACCAAAAAAAAAAAAAAAAAGAAAATTTCAAAATTTCAGTCCATTATCATCATAGTAGGAAGCATGGCTTCAGGAAGCAATGCTGAATGCAAGCTGACTTGGTGCTGGAGAAGGAATTGAGATTTCTACATCTTGATTGGAAGGCAACTAGGAAGAGACAGACTCTTCCATACTGGGCAGAACTTGAGCACTAGGAGCCCTCTAGCCTGCGCCCCAGTGACACACTTCCTCTAGTAAGGCCAAACCTCCTAATAGAAGAACTTGCCAAGGGCCAAGCATATTCAGACCACCACACCCTCACTCTTCCCTAAACTCAAAGATATTTATAAGGCAGAGATGACTAACCACGCCTTCCTCAAACCCTTACAGGCCTTGCAACTGGTCCAGAGGCCTATTTATCAGACAATTTGAGAATCAATGGCCTTACCCATTTATGAGCTTGCCCACAATTCCTGGCCTGGTGACTTTGTATGGATAAAGAAGATTCAGACTGAGAGCTGACGTAAAAAGGTCCATACCTGTGGTCCTCACCACCCTCACAGTGGTGAAGGTCACCAGTGTCATCTCATGGATCCACCAGACCCAGCTTAAGGAGACTACAGAAGACAACAACAGATGTGTCATGACCAGGTTCTCCCTAAAAATAAGACCTATGGGGTCCTACGATTATGATGATTTTATTTTATCCTCTTTATTTCCCTGTAGGAAAAACCCCAAACCCTCAGGAACTATGACCCTATGGGTCCACGTTCAGCCTGCCTCAGGGAAGTTTGACTGCCAGGATGGGTTGCTGGGCTATAGGGAAGCACTGAGACACCACTCCAGGGGTGTGAGAAGTCAGCTTGGGAACTTTGAGATATTCCACCAGGGTCCCCTCCCCCCTCCAAGCACATGGGCACCCCTCCCCTCCTGGAAGAAACAGGTTAGAGAGCATGTAGGCTGGGAGGGATGGGCTGATTAAGCCCCTGCTACCTCATTCCCTAAAGACCACTCAGTTTATAAGTCACACTGTTCTGCCAATCACATTGTGCCTAATGGCTGCTGCTCTAAAATCTGTATATAAGGTCCCTGAGTGGGCTCTGCGTTGTCGGTCTCCCATCTTGGTATGCAGAGTGACCTCAGCATGCTGAATTAATAAATTCCTCTTGCATTTTGCATAAATCCCTGACTCCATGTGTTCACTCGGAGGGTATCGGGTAAGTTAAGACTCCTCAGAGTCTTACAGGTGGGAAAACACAGTCTGAGATGTGGGAAAGCTGGAGCTAGTTCTGGGGTCCCTGGTCCTGCTATGAGACTGGGGCTTTAGGGTTCTCAGACTCTTGGACATCGAGGCACCACTGGGAGTCTCAGAAGAGCCAAGAATGGAGTCGAGGGCCTGTGGGCTAGGGACAGCATCTAGCCTGGGGCTGTGGGAAAGGGGAGCTCTGGCTTGTCCCATCTGTGATTGTCCTTAGATTGGCAGACAGGCTGGAAGTACAGAGAGGTCTTCTACAGGAAAATTAAGCTGCAGCTCTGTAGGTAAATGCCTTCTCCATGGTTCCCACAGTGTATCTTGATAAAAGAAACAGTCCATGGTTCTAAACAGTTTATTGGATGTTCATGGTGGAAAATGGATGCATACTGTACCGTAACCACTTCTCAGGGTGGACCTGAGATTAAATACCTTATATCGGGAGAAATGTCTGGGAAGGGAAGCTTATTGGCTAAGCCCTCTGGGCCTTTAGGTACTTCAGTAGCTTGGAGAATTCTGTTCTGGGCCTAAGTGATCATAGGTCACATTTCCTTATGTAAGGAATGTGGCATGTGTTCCAAGCCAGGAATCTGGCAGGGGGCGGGGAGTTGCCTAAGTCCCAGGTGTGTGTTCACCAAGTCTTCAGGTCTCAACCTGCTCTACCTTACCAAGTTTCCTGACATGGTTTTACTGTCCAACATGATCTTGGGTCTGAAAATTTAAAAAGTGTGTGGGGGGGAGGGGTCAGGGAGCACATAACCAGTCTATCCACTGTGACCCAACCCACATTCCAGGTAGACTTCTGAAAACTATTATATCCAGAGACTACTAGCAAATGCTTTGTTCTCTCTAGCGGAAGGAACACCCTGCTGGGGCTGCAGGTCCACAGGTGAAGAGAAAGGGCTCTAATCTTATCTAGTACCATGCTTGCTTAGCTGACAACTCATCCTGGAGCCAGCAGAATACCACTATTCTAAGTAGGGTTGTGAAACTGGGTTTTCCTGGGCACATTCATTCCTAGGATCCATTTATAGTCCAAGAAATGGGACCATCACAATTGATTTAAAGCCACAGGCAATGCAATCCCATACCCATAAAGGTTAGGGCCTGGCAGAAAGCCAAAGGTCTTTATTGAAAAACCAGTAAAACCTGGGGGGAAGTCAGCTTATACATCAGTGGTCTAGACCCAGACAACAAATTTACTATCAAAAAAGTCTGGTACTTAGAATCATCCAGCCCATTAGCCCAGACCTGCCTATTGTGAAACCCCTGGGAAATGAGCCCCTAAGGTGTCCAGAAATGTCTTCAGTAACCCAGAGTGTAAAAGTGAAGGAGGCAGTGGAAGCCTGTAGTGGAAACTTCTAGTTTCTTTGGAAAATTATGTCAAATGATGTTTTGCTGGGGCACACAGGTGAAAAGATGTCTTGTCAAAACAGACACTCGAAAGAATGCTTTCCTGAAGCAGATATAGATGAAAAGATGTTTTGCTGGAGCAGACATGGGAAAGAATGTTTTCCTGAAGCAGACACAGATGGAAGGATGTTTTGATATAGCACACACATGAAGGGACCCACGATGATGATAGTATAAATATGACCCCATAGACGGTGGGAGATGAGCACTGAGCATTGGTTTGGTTTGGTGTGTCTTACTATTCTTCCCTAACAGCACACATGTATTGGCTCTCCTTACGTAGTGTTGCTGAGCTCAACTTGTGGTAACAACACCATTGAAAGAAACTCACCAAAGAACTGGTGGTGAATGTTCCTGTGGCAGCTTGCTGCTTCTACAGCTTCACCTCAGGCTGGTTGATGAGCCTTGTGGTTCCTTCAGGATTGAACTACAGCTGCTGGTTCATGCCTGGTGTCTGTCTGGTTAGAGGACTAGACTGAAGCTGCTGGTTCTTATGTGATGTCTGCCTACCTAGGGGACTGGTTTGCAGCTGCTGAGTTGTATTTGGTGTTTGCTGTGGGACTGAACTGCTGCCAAAGAAGATTGAGCTCACCCTCAAAGAACTATTGTTGAACAGGTCCACTTCCCCCATATCCTGATAACTTTTCTCTTCCACTACCTCTGCTGGGTGGTGGGCTAGAGGAGAGGTTGAGCCTTATTAAAAGTGGGTTGCAAATATATATATCTGTGGAAGACAGTTCCTCAGGATGCTAAGAATGGTCTATCAGTCCCTTAACCATCCTCAACTGGACATAGGTCAGGACTGCTGTCTATGCCTGGACCTCAAACCCTGTATTATATTGGGATTGATAGTAACCAAACAATAAACTTCTGTTCCAATCCTGACAACTGTAAATTTGACCAACCTAAGCTAAACCTGGGGGCCCTCCAAGGAAAGGATACCTGTTTAATGTCACTAACATATCTCTTAGATAGGTCCCCCTATGCAGATTCCTGTAGCCATAGCCATCAGGTTAACCCCAGAAATAGCAGTGGAGTATATTTCCAGATCCCAGAGACTATGGGTTTGCTTGCTCTAAGACCTTAATCAATTCTACATCTGAATTGTTTGCATTGAAGGAGACCCCACTCCTTTGCATTTTGTGTACATCATACCACAGATGTTTGCCTGTGATGGAGAAGAGGGCAGGGCCCATTTAAACCTTGATTCTGGGCTTCCCCAGGAGTTATCCCTCTGTTGATGGGGGCAGGCATGGCAGGCTCCACTGCCATTAAAATCCCAGCTCTAGTTATGGGAAATTAAGGAACTCAGTACACAAAGACCTGGCCCATATAGAAAATTCTACTCTTCATCTGGAAGCCCAGCTTGTTAGCTGAGGTTGTTCTTCAAAACTGAAGAAGATTGGACCTCCCATTTATGAGACAAGGAGGTCTTTGAATGGCTCTCAGAGAAGTAGTTGTTTCTATGCCAATCAGTCAGGGATAATTAGAGAACATTTAGCCATGGTCAAAAATAACTGTTCTTGCTAACCAAATTGTGCCAACCAGAATGTGGATTTTGTGCATAACAGACAAAAAACAGTGTGGCTCAGGCTGCATGACGTAGGCAAGTTCTCCACGTAGCTGCTAGCCAGCAGTACATATGTTCTATTCAGTTTTAAGAGTGCCCTTATGTGCTTTCTGATGGAATCATCACTCATGTGTCTACAAAGCCACTTTTGGGCCAACTAGGGGTACATAATGAGACTCTGTTTAAAAACCAATCAACCAAAAAACCACCACCAACAAAACAAAAAACAAAATCAAAACTGATATTCTATCAAACCAGGCTTGGTGGTATAGGTAATGCCTGCACTTAAAAAATGGAGGAAAAATGTGTGATATATATTTGAAGTCTGTCTGGCTACACAGTGACTTTCAGGACATTCTGAGAGACAGGGAGGCCCTGTGTTAAGGAATAGTAAAAAAGCCAGGTGAGGTGTGACACACACCTTTAATTCCTACATTCAGGAGTCAGAGGCAGGGGATTCTCTCTGTCTGAGGCCAGCTTGGTCTACACAGGGAGTTCCAGGACAGTTAGGGCTACACAGAGAAGCTCTTTCTTAGGAAGAAGAAGAAGAA